>ML785802.1:256927-279900 GCA_009831015.1 Picea engelmannii
TGTGTAACAACTTGTCATGCCATGGCTTTCCATTCCATACCTTGTCATTCAATGCCATGCCTTACCTTCCCATGCCATGCCTGGCCTTTACATGCCATGCCTTTCCATAACATGCCTTGCCATGCCATGCCTTTCCATACCATGCCTTTCCATGTAATTCCATGCCTTGTCTTGCCTTCACTTTCCATGACTTACCTTGTCATGTCATGCCTTGCCATACTATTCCTTTCCATACCTTTCCTTGCCATGTCATGCCATGCCATGCCATTCCTTTCTAAATGAACAAGTTCAATGTGTAAATGAACACGTTTAATACGTAAACAATTATTGTACTAAATGAACAATTTTAATACGTAAAAATTACAATCAAAGGATTCATTAAGCATGTAATTATACAACTTTTTATCCCATATATATTAGATAGAAATACTTGCATGAGAATTCCAATGTCATAACATAAGCTCTCTATATTCATATATCTACAGTATCTTCATAGTTGTCAAACATGGATTAGCATAATTAATAGCATTTTACCTAGATCTATAACTTCACATACACCTACACCTAGAGTTAGACCTTGCCTTGGCTTGTAATGTCATGCCATGCTTAACCTTGTCATGTCTTGCCTTTGATTGCCTTGCCTTGCATTACTTTTCCTTTCCTTCCATTTCCATACAAACATGTATTTGAATTGCTTGAGCAAGAAAGTTTAAACTCATGATAAAAATTAAACTAGGACTTGGATGGGTGAACCATTGGTTGCATTGAATCAAGAGCACCAAGTTTCAACTAGTGGGGCCTATCCATTGTCATTTTGTCGACCCTAAAACTATTTTTTGGATTGTCTCTGGCAATAGGGTTTTTCTCAATGAGGCATAGTGCAATTTCTAAATAGGAGGTCAATTTTCAAGAACATTGTGTCAATCATTTTTGGATAGTGTAGTCACATGAGCCTTGGAAAAATATACTTGTGGTAGCTTACAGAACTCTGTTATGCTTCTCGGTTTGGATTTTATGCCCCTGGACCAAATAGACCACGTGTCACTAAACAACTTGAGGGGGCGAGTTGAAACTCATAATAAAAATCAAACCGAGACTTGAATGGAAAAATAGTTAGTTACATTGGATCCAAGGCATCAACTTTCAACTAGTGGGGCCCCTCCGATATCATTATGTCATCTGTAAAGCTATTTGTTGGAGTATCTCTGGCACTAGGTTTTTTCTCAATGAGGCATAATGAAATTTCTTAAGAGGAGGTCGATTTTGAAGAACATTGTTTCAGGTGTTTGTGAGTAGTGTATTTGTGTGGTCCTTATCCAAACAAACTTGTGAGATCTTACGAAACTCCGTTATGCTGCTCGGTTTGGATTGTATGCCCTTGGACCAAATTGTCCACGTGTCCCTAAATGGACTGAGGGGGTGAGTTGTAACTTGCAATAAAACTCAAACCGAGACTCGGATGGATGAAACATCAGTTGCATTGGATCTAGAGCACCAGGTTTCATCTATTTTTTCCCCTCCACTTTCATTCTGTTGACTAGAAAATCGTTTGTTGGAGTATCTCCAACACTAGGGTTTTGCTCAATGAAGCATAGTGAAATTTTTTAAGAGGAGGTTGATTTTGAAGAATGCTATATTGGAAATTTGTTGGTATTATAGTCACATTTTCCTTAGCCAAATAGAGTTGTAGGAGCTTATATAAATTTGTTATGCTCGGTTTGGATTTTATGCTTCCGACCCAAATTGGCCACATGTCCATGAATGGCTGGAGGAGGTGAGTTACAAATCATTATAAAATTAAAACCGAGACTCGAATGAAAAAATGGTCAATTTCTTTGGATCTAGAGCACCGAGTTTCAAATAGTGGGTCCCCTCTGCTATCATTTCATGAACCAAAAAACTATTTTTTGGACTATCTCTAGTAGTAGGGATTTTCTCAATGAGGCATAGTGCAATTTTTGAAGAGGAGGTCAATTTTCAATAACATTGTGTAGGGAATTTTTGGGTAGTGTAGTCACATCAGCCTGCCCAAATAGACTTGGGGTAGCTTACAAAACTCTGTTATGCTACTCAGTTTTGATTTTATGCCCCCATATAGAATTGGCCACATGTCCCTCAATGGCTTGAGGTGGTGATTTGCAGCGTACGATAAAAATCAAACCAGGACTCTGATGGATGAATCGTTAGTTGCATTGGATATGTAACACTAGGTTCCATCTAGTGGGGCCCCTTTGATTTCATTATGTCGATTGAAAAAACATTTGTTGGAGTATCTCTGACCCTAGGGTTTTTCTTAATAAGGCAAAGTGCAATTTCTGAAGAGGAGGTCGATTTTCAGTAACGTTGTGTCAGGTGTTTATCGGTAGTGTAATCACATGGTACTTGGAAAAAAAGACTTGTGGGAGCTTATAGAACTATGTTATGCTACTTGCTTTGTATTTTATGTCCCCAGACTAAATTGGCCACATGTCCTTGAATGGCTTGAGGAGGCAAGTTACAACTCGCGATAAAACTCAAAAATGGGACTCAGATGGACAAAACTTCAGTTTCATTTGATCCAGAGAACCAAGTTTTAGCCAGTGGGGCTCCTCTGCTATCATTTTGTTGACCAAAAAAACATTTGTTGGAGTGTCTCCAACACTCGATTTTTTCTCAATGTGGCATAATACAATTTATGAAGAGGAGGTCGATTTTCAAGAACATTGTGTTGCACATTTGTGGACAGTGTATTCATGTGGGCCTTGGCCAAATAGACTTGAAACATCTTACGAAATTATGTTATGCTAGTTGTTTTGGAATTTATGCCCCCAGACCAAATTGGCCACATGTCCCTAAATGGCTTGAGGTGGTGAGTTGCAAGTCACTATAAAATTCAAAATGGGACTCAGATGGACGAACCATTAGTTGCGTTGGATCTGAAGCACTGATTTCAGCTAGTGGGGGCCCTATGTTGTCATTCTGTCTACTGGAAAACCTTTTTTTGGAATATCTTTGGCACAAGGGTTTTTCTCAATGAGGCATAGTGCAATTTCTAAAGAGGAGGTCAATTTTCAAGAACATTGTGTTAGTATTTTTTGGGTAGTGTATTTGTGTGGGGATTGACCAAACAGACTTGTGGGAGCTTACGAAACTTTGACGTGATGCTCAGTTTTGATTTTATGCCCCTAGAACAAATTGTCCACATGTCCTTAAATGGATTGAAGAGGCGAGTTGCAACTCATGATAAAACTTAAACTGAGACTCATATGGACAAACCTTCATTTTCATTGGATTCGAGGCACCATATTTTATCCAGTGGGGCCCCTCCATTGTCATTCCATCGACCGCAATGCCATTTTTTGGAATATCTTTGGCACTAGGGTTTTTCTTAGTGATTATTACATATGTTTGAAAATTTAACACCTTGTTAGGCTAGACATGGCATGGAAAGTGAAGGCATGGAAAGGCATGGAAAGTGAAAGCATGGAATGACAAGGAATGGAAAGTGAAGGCATGGAAAGGAAAGGGAAGGCATCATAAGGAATGGAAAGGAAAGGAAAGGCCTCTTCCTCCCATGTCTTCTCGACCTCCTAGTCTAGGATACTTCAAAAGGGTGGAGTCGAATTGAATCTCAGGCTCCTGATGAGCCCCAAAAACCTTTTCCACAAGCCTCTGTTTTTTTCCTCGTGCTTGAAAAAACAAATGGGGATCCTCAACCCTTCACAGATTCCTTCTAATATTCCTTGTGCCAATGAGTGGGAAAATCAGATAATACCCATGGAATTCATGACTTTCTTACTTCATCTATTGCATGCATGTGTTTAACCGAAGCTTTCGAGTGCTTTCTCTAAGCCTTTGTTCCCTCAAATTCAAATTTTGGACTCTAGCCTTTTTTCCCCTGATGGCGATAGCATATGACCGTGGGCTATGACCAGGCACCAAATCAAAAGGTGCTTCAGAGCTTCGGGCTCCAAGTGTTTTCAATTGATAACACGTAAATTATCCCAAACTCTGAAATAACAAATTTTTGAATTGACGTGAGAGGGATGAACAGTCCCTGCTTTATTTCCAAATCATTGTCTCTGATCTCTTTGGGCTCTAAGCTTCGACAAAATATGAAACACCTCTCCACAAAAAATTTGGAGTACTAAACCTCCAAAGTTCACAATATGATGCCATGCGTCCTCATAGCATCAACGACCCTGATTAACTCTGAGCCCCTATGCTTCAAGAGTTCCAAGTCTCCAATATCACAAGCCTCTGAAGTGAAATCATTCTAGAGTTTTAGATCTCTTGACACACATACTCCACTATCGACAACCCAGATCCACTTCGGCTTCGGCAATTTCACATCCAAACACCTCTTGTTGTGAATCCTTCATAGTGTGAAACCTCTAAAGTGGCTTACCTGCTAACATGTCCACTATGGAGGATGGATTAGATGAACTCCAAACTGCATGAGATGATGCCACGTGCTCCTAGAAACCAGTGACTAGGATATTCTTTGGCTAACTGAGCTTTGATACTTTTTCTTTCTCCTCGTCTGAAATCTCCCAAAGTGTTATGGATTCGGAATTTTATATCTTTCACCACCTATCCCTCCTGACGATGGATGGTCTTGTTCCACTTTAGGACTTTAGGACTTTGGCTATTCCATTCTCCTATTCACTTAAGGGGATTAAGTCTCATGCACTTACCTAGTTCCAATGGTTGTTGGTCCTCTATGATCAGATCCTATGACTAGGATCTCTCTTCTTCCTTGTGCGCTCCTCTACTTTTCTAGGCATAGATATAATGGTCCATATGTTTTCTCCACAGGTTATCTAACAAAAATTGTTTCTCCTCTTGCGTCTCCTAGCATTTTCCCCTCCGATGAAGGATTTTAATAAGATTCAAAGGCCATGACCTTTCATCCTTCTATGAGCCTAACTACTTGGGGTCTTGCCTTGTGCCACACCTCCTAATATTTGGAACTTGAATTAAGTGCTCCTATTCATGCACCTGTGCTACTTCTCTCCTGAGCCTCAAAGAATGATCAAACTCCTAAGGGTCTTGACCCTCTACTCCTCCAACTGTCTTATAGTGCCTTTCGAGAAATTCAATGCTCTTCCTCCTGATCTTATGAACTTGGAATAGGTTCACATTACACAAAAGCTATGTTGTCTTCAGAATCTGACCCTAGAAAGGGTTCTTGATCTCTACAAACCTTGCAGGGTCTTTGTGCACAATTGCACTACTCCTCCTGAGATTTTTCAAGTCTGAAATACTTTACCTCTAGCGCACCCCTTGCACTTACCTCTGTGCATACTTCACTTATCCTTAGAGTATTCATTAAATTTGGTGTTCCTTCTGATCTTATGAACTTACTCAGACTTCAAAGGGTTTAGTCCCTTCTATCCTCAAAGGGATTCTTGTGCACTCCTTGCACCTGCTCAAATCACTCCTTGTTGAGTTGATAGAGTATTCAACAACTTTGTTTCTCCTCGATCTCTCCAACACTTCATAAAGGTGTTGGCACTATGCACTCCTTGCACCTGCTCAAATCATTTCTCATTGAGCCTTCCTTTATAGTATTCATCAACTCTAAAGTACTTCCTCCTTCAATCGGGTACCAAAGTGTTCAACAACTCTGGGTTTCTTCCCTGACACTCTTCTCTAACAGAAATCTAAAATAGATTTATCTAGTGCACTCCTTTCACTCGCTCAAAGAACACCTTGTTGAGCTGACAGATTATTCAGTAACTATGGTTCTTCTTTCTCTACAAATTATTTCCTCTAGAGTGTTCAACAACTCTGAGGATCCTTCTGTGCTTGTAATTGTTCTGGTGTGCCCTTCTGGCATGTTCACATCTAAAATCAAACAACATTCATATACAAACTCCTTGCACTGGATTCACAGAGTTTCAACACTATGCCGTTCACTCCTTGCACTAGCCTAAAAGAACTAAGAACTTCGATCAAACTCACAAAGATAGGAAAGTTTATCTTCTTCTTGCAGATTGAAACCTATTCATACATATACAAAATTCACATAAACAAACATAATAACCATTCGAATACATTCAGAAAACACCCATATAACACACGGAGAATCAGATGCAGGAAAAGTTGCATGTTTTTTATTAATATATGAATGCTTGATTATAATATGTGCAGGTTGGACCATAATAGAGTCTCAACTCTCTTCTCTCCTTGGATTACCACAATTTTTAATCTAAATTCAACAATGTTCAACATCCTCTACTGGTAATATGTTACAAACATTTATACAAGAGGGGATCATCGAGCTTTCCCTCCAAACCACCTTAGTAACATCCTATCACAATTAAAACACCTATCTACTAAGGCTAATTACATTGAATGCATACTTATATTTTATGATCTGAGGCCAAGCTCAAGATCTCTAAATCTCAAGCCTATTAAAAGAAACTCCATCTACATCATGTACAAAGGCCAACTCAACTTTACTCTATCCTTACATAAATTTATTAAAATTAAATTCCATTGAATTTTAAAATTCAAGGGAAAAATGAGAGAACTGGCGCCTCTCCCCCTTCTTGAATCTGTGTTGATGAGTTGGATTGTTGGTGCATTGCTGAGATGGAAAGATTCTCCTGCATCATACTCCAGTGTTGCAAAAGCCATGAGCTCCTACTCATGAGCTCCTCTTCTATGTTGTTGAAATCCTCCTAGATCCCAAACTTCTCTTTGGAGTTGTCCATCTACTCCTTTTCTATGATGTTGTTGATGTTTCCCTGTTGCTACTACAGGTTCTATCCTGGTCAACTTCCATATGTTGTTGAATATATCCTATGTTGACTTCACCACCAACCTCTTGATTTCCTCTGTAGTTTAACTTAAGAATATTGATAGTTTGAATTTTTCAAATAAGGGTGAGTGCATGAAGTTTGTGGCTAAAAAAGTGGCATTTGGGTCAATAGGAACACACACTCCCAGGAACACATGCATGTTCTTAAAAACATGCACGCATTCCTAAACCTATAGGTTTGGAATTGGTTGAACCTCCATGAGGTTTTCCATGTAGGTTTAGTGGTAGAAATGAGTACTCATTCCTAATTATGTGTGCATGTTCCTATTGTTAAACATTTTTAAAGGGCCAGGAGGGAGATTTGTGCTCATTGTGAAAAAATCACGTTCATATTTTGACTCTCATTAAGAAAATAGAAAGGCGATAGAAAGGATAGAAAAGGGAGAATCTTGCCACCATTTCTAGGTATGTTTGATTTATCTTACTTTTAACCCAATTTAGTCATTTCCACTTTAGTATTTTTCTCCAAGGAATCTAAATTAAAAAAATTGTAATTTTGTATTTTAATTTAAAAACCAACCTAAAACCAACCTAATTTACATGCCATGACTTTTAAATTGAGACATATATAATAAAATGGAACCACGAGACAATGTAAACCACTCAAAAGAAAAGAAAGAAGATTAAAACCCCAACCCACCATAACCACCCAATGTAAATTACTCAAATTGACGACGAGTTGGTTATATTAAGAACCATTGAGGAAAAATTAAGGGACACTAAAGAGCCTAGCATAGTCTCCTTGGACACTTATTTGGACATCATTTTTAATTCCATTGCAAGTGCCCAAGGGAAATTGAGCTCTATTTCTTATTATAGGGAAATAATGTATGATTACTGTAGAACTGGTTTGGAAAGAAACCAAGTCAAAGAACTGGGCATTTCAAAACAACAAATATTGTATATTTTTAGGGATCCTAGAAATGGACAAGAACTACCAATGGCCAAGAAACACATCTCCATTGACTGGTATATCCATCCCTAGATTAGTCAAAACTGGATGGATAAGTGGTATATGGTTTTTGATAAACCTCCCTACAATAACAGAGAGATGCCCTTATATTTTATTAGAAAATTGTGGGTTGAGTTTATTTTGTGTAAGTATGTCAATTAATTTGACATTGGTGACTTATAGGGGGTGGGTCGAGGGCCCACAAAGGACTGAAATATTTCCAAGAGTGACCTCATTTTAGGTCATCATCCCCTCAAGAGAAGGAATGACCACCCTACCTAGCATCCTCCTATTGTAGAGATCTTGCAATAGGTACAACTAGTCATTTCATCATTGAATTGTAGCCTAGTGCAACATGGTATCTTTGTTTCACTTTCTCGGTATGAGGTTCATGTTAGTGACATTGATAGAGAGGTTAGAGATACACCATGCACATGAGAGTATAATGATGAGAGGGAACATGGACATAACAATCATCCATGTGAACCTCACATATGATCGAGTTATGGGTAGACATGCTATGAGCTTATAGAGCCCAGTGGACAACATAACTTCATGGAGAATGTTTGTATTTTAACCCTCTGTATGTTCTTCACTGTTATATATTTATTTTTTATCTTCCGTATTTATATCAATATTTTAATGTATTTTATTTTTCATTTGTTATGTCTCAACACTAGATCCTCTACATAGATGGATGCATCGGTGCCTATCCCCACCACTAATCCAATAGTAGAGGTATCTTGCTCATTGGGTGCATTCCACATAGAAGTATGTATCACATTTGATAAATTCACCATAGTCATTTCTTTATTTTATGGCATCATCAAATTTTTAATGTTCTTGTGTTTCTATCGGATTTGGCATTTGTTGATGTTGAGGAATGTTCATTAGGGATGGAAAAATCACTTGCATAATAAGCATCATGTGTAGAGTTAAATATCATATAATTCTCAAATTGTTTGTGTTTATGTTTTTGAATTCTACTATTTGGTACTAATAGTTCAATTTTATTAATATGTATGTAGTATGCGGATATATTTTCTAGCTATAGTACAATTACACTCCCTGGGAACCTAGGCATTGCTTCTAGGTTACCTTTCTCCATGCCTCACAAGTTTCAATCACTTGTACAACCTATGAGGGTCCATCAAACACCACCTACAACATCAGTCTAATTTCATGCATCCTCAGTGGATTCACATGTAGTGCACTCATCCACACCACCTGTATTCCACCCACCCTCCCCTCCATTTCCATAGGCCCCATCGACTGAGACCGCCACTATTAAGGTTGTCTTGGAGTAGGTTGAACAACCTACTAATCCATATGCTAGTGAATCTCCATCGAGGCATGAGATATTCACAGTGAGATAATTCACTGATGATAATTTTTTTATGTTTCATGAATTTGATTTTATGCATATTTGTTTAATTTTATTGACTTGATCCTTGTAATTGATGTAGGGTGGAATCATAGAGAGACTAGGGCCACGGAGGTGGGTAACACACTCATGATTGACAATAGCATATGCAGTCAATTTTCGTATGTTAAATTACAAATTATCATTTTATATGTCTATTAATTCATTGAGGAAAAAAACACATAACTCTATTTATTCTTTATGTAGTCTCCAAAGCATCGGACCATTCCTAGACCTAGAACCTCTTGAGTTTCTTCCTCGATAAAGAGAAGAAATACAGATTTCTAGGATGCTCTTGAGGTTGGTGAGGGTGGAAATGGTCAATGATTGACCAACTATTTCTTGTAAATGTGTTGAACCTGCAAAGAATAGATCTAGCTAGAAAATACTACACACATTTGCAAACAGAAATTAAAAAAGAAGAAGCAAGATAGAAAGAATGGAAGAATTCTCATTAACTGTATTCCACACTCAAAGAGTGAATAATTTACAATATATATAGAATAAATGAGTAACTAATGAGCCATAGTGGTGGTCTAGATTGATCTTGACACACACCAATAGTTACAAGAGTAAACTGCCACCTAGCTGAGTTAACTAGTCAACTAGTCTTCAGTTAATTGACTGAACAAAGAGTAGTGAGTTGGTGATGATCCCAATGTTTCATGGTGAAAAAACCAATGCAACATCTAAACTCAACTCAACTAGTCAAACTGAAGTGTCAACTGAAAGAGAATATTCTCCAGGTGGAATATTCTCTCCTAAAATATAGGAGACTAGATAATGACTAATTATGACTAACAAACAAGGAATAACCTTAGGAAAATAAATCCTATGTGTGTGTGAATTAACTCCAACATTTCCATTTTGTATCTAGTCCACCATATGGATGTATTTTATGTTAGGGAACTTGTTTCCACTTTGTATATTGGGCACAAGTTTCCATTTTGTAAAAAATGTACAATTTAGACGATGTTGAATATATATATACACACACATACATTTCCTGGCACATTTTTTATGAATCTCACTGTTACTGGATTTTATGTTGATGAATATATGAATTCCAAAGTGTATGAATTTTATGTGTATTAATCCCTTGATTTTATTCTAAAGTGATTATAAATACTTGCATTATGCATTATGGAATATCTTATGGTGGAAAATATTGCTAAGTCCTAAATCCATAAGAGATTAATGGTTGTCAAGTAGCATTTATTGATAATCAACCATGTATCTCTACATCATCGATAGATCATTCCTTCTGAATTATTTGCATGAATGTTGTGGATATCCATATTCTAACTCATAAAAAACAATACATAATACCTCTTGAGTTATCTTGATCTAAATCCAATGACAATCCACACTCAAACAATGGTCACCTGAAAATATTGTGACCTAAAAAATGTCATATTACAATAATTTATTATAGAAATAAATTTGCTCATTTATCTTCTACATAATTTTAAATCACTTAACAATCTCAACTCAATGTTATGTCAAATTGAGCTCCGTAACTAGTACTAGAATTACATAATTACGAAGATGACATAAGATAAAATTCAATTATGCAAGTACAGAACATTTGGAAAACCAAAAAACTTCATTTATATTTAGAATATGAAGTACATACATCTACCAATATCTTATCAAGGGTTGTTAGTGGTAAGGATCTTCAAGCCCTAGAGATGGAGACCATAAGATAACATTAATCAATAGCTTACTCCATTAGAAATCATCAACAAGGTATCATACACAATGGTAAGTCATTTTTAGAACCTAAATTTGTATCCCACACTTGCACAATATCAAATCCCTTTATATTCTCGATAACAAGCACATTAGGTAGCACTAGGGTTTTCAAATGCCACAAAACCCTAACTTCTTCTCTTACCATAGCTACATGATACAACTATTTCTTTCCTCATCTAGGTATAATTCCTGGTATTCCTAGTCTCCTTAGGACAAAACCTTGCCTCTAGTCTTCCCTTGACATTCCTTTGAGAAGCCTAATTGTTATATTCTTAGTTGATTCAATCCATAATTTTGACCATTTTCCAAGGCACACACATTATTCCTGATCTGTATTATTTTCGACATGAAATGAGAGTAGAGATATAATAAATAAATGTACAGAGATATATCAAATATCTAATAATATAATAGACATATATCAAATATCTAATAATATAACATACATATATCATAAATATAACCATAAACACAGAGATACAGTGATACACAACTTCTAGTAATGAACGAAATGTACAAAAATTTAGAAATACAGAGTGAAAATCTTGCTAGAATGATGGCATCTTATCTCTAAGAAGATATGTGACAACTACGTCATTCACTAGAAGATGGTGATGTTTAAAATGAGGCTCTAGAGGAATTTTTAACATAAAGAAAATCCAAAACCCTAACCATGGAAGATGAAAATACAACAATTTTGTGGACACCGTTTTGGGTAGTTTGGTGTATCAACTTCCCAGGGGCGTAACTTTGGCATACAATCTCCATTTGGGGTGCATGATAGATCGTTGAAAAGGTATAGATGAGGAACTGCATTTCACGGTCCCAATCATACCTTTGTCAATCATTGAGGTGCTCGATCATGAAAAAAAATCGTTTAGGCCCTCAAAATGGCCCCAAAAGTTTAGGACCTAAAAATTGCTAAAAATAGTAAATTGTCAAAGAATTGTTTTGAGCCAGTTGGAATAGGTGGGTGTCCATCGATATCCACCTAGATCAATTCCCCTCTTTCTATGCATGGCATATATAAAATCTTTTGATTTATGTGTAACCCTTCATAAATGCCAAAAATACTAGTGAGTGACTCATTAATGACACATGTTTGTTTATATTGTGTAGTGGGTATATGTAAATTTTGTTAAACCCATCAATTATTAATAACATTTATTCTGTATTCCATTTTTTTCACTAAACTTGTTAATTTTCATCAATAGCATGAGATATTTCACATGGAAGCTAGATCTTAGAGTGGGTATCATTTTCCACCTACAAATAAAGGTTTTGAGGTCACATTTAATGAAACACCATATAAAGTAATTCTATGCTACCAAAATTCCTATAGGGATACTTCAAACCATTAATTTTTTCCCTTCACCACATATGAGAGCTTATTTCACATTCCTACCCAATTTTTGGGTTATAGAACACAAGGAGAAAAACAATTCTCCCAAACTCAATCCCACAAACTTGTTGATGCCGTGTCATTTCCATGCCATGCCATTGCAATTACATTGTAATTCCTTTCCAATCCATTCCATGGCATGCCATTTCCATGTCATTTTCATTTCCACACCATTTCCATGTCTTTCCATTCCTTTCCATGCCATTCCATTGCCATGCCTTGCCAATCCATGCCATGCCTTGCCAATCCATGCCATGGCATTTCCATTCCTTTCCATGCCATGTCGTTTCCATGCCAATGCTATTCCTTTTCAATCCATACCATGGCCTTCCATTTCCATGCTATTGCCATGCCTTGCATTTCCATGCCATGTCATGTCATGCCTTTCCTTTGCATGCATTTTCATGACATGTCTTGCATTTCCTTTCCATGTCATTTGTTTCCTTTACATGCCATCCCATGTCTTTCCTTGCACTTCCTTGTCTTTCCTTGCCTTTCCATTCCATGTCACACCATGTCTTGCCTTTGAATGTCTTTCCATGCCATTCCTTGCATTTCCTTCCCTTTCCATGCCATGCATTTCCTTTTCTTTCCATGCCATGCCTTGCATTGTTTTTCCTTTCCATGGAATGCCTTGCCTTTCCATGCCATGACTTTCCATGTCATTCCTTGCCTTGCCTTGTCTTATATTTCCATGCCTTGTCATGACATGCCATGCCATGCCTTTTCTTTCCATGCCTTTCCATCTCTTACTGTCAAATTTCATGACTTGCCTTCAAATGTCATGCCTTGCCTTACCATGTCATTCCATGCCTTACATTGCCTTCATTTTCCATGCCATGACATTCTTTTCCTTTCCTTTCCTTTCCATTCCATACTTTCCATGCCATTCCTTTCCTTGACATGCCATGTCATTCCTTTCCTTCCATTTCCATGTCTTTCCATGGAATTCCATACCTTTCGTTGCCTTTCCTTGCCATGTGATTCCACACCATGTCATGCCTTGCCATGTCATGCTTTTCCTTGCCTTTCATTTCCATTCCATGCCACGCCATTCCTTGAATTTACTTTCCTTTCCATGCCATGCCATGCCATGCCTTACCTTTTCATGCCTTTACTTTCCTTTACATGCCTTTCCATGCCTTGCCTTTCCATGCCATGCCATTCCATGTCATGCCTTTCCTTTTGTTTCATTTCCATGCCATGCCATTCCTTGCATTGCCTTGCCTTGAAATTCCATGCCATGTCATGCCTTGCCTTTCCATGGCATGACTTACCATTCCATGCCTTGCCTTACCATGCCATGCCATGCCATGCCTTGCCTTTTCTTTCCTTGCCATGCCATGACATGTCATGCTTGGCATTTCCTTTCCTTACCTTTCCATGCCATGCCATGCCATGCCTTTTCCTTCCATTCCATGCCATGTCATTTCATTCCTTTCCATGCCATCCCATGCCTTGCCTTCTATTACCATGCCTTTCCATGCCTTGCCTTGTCATTCCTTGCCATTCCTTTCCTTTCCATGTCATGCCTTTCCTTGCATTGTCTTCCCTTCCCTTGCCATGAAATGCCATTACATGCCTTACCTTGCCATGATATGCCATGCCATTCTTTGTCATGACATTATTTTCCATACCATTCCATGCCTTTCCATGTCTTGCCTTGCCAGGTCATTCCATGTCATTGCATGCATTTCCTTTCCTTTACTTACCATGCCATGACATGCCATTCCTTGTCATGTCTTTCCTTTACATTCCTTTCCTTGGTATGGTATGGTATTGATTTCTTTGGTATGGTATGGTATGGTATGGTATTATTGCTATTCTATGATATGGTATGGTACGACAAGCCTTGTATTTCCATGGTATGGTATGCTATGGTATGCCTTTTCTTTCCCTGGTATGGTATTGTATCCTTAGCATGGTATGATATGTTATTCCTTTCCTTTACAAGCCATGGTATGGTATGACTTGCCTTGCCTTTCCTTCTCTTCCCATGTTATGGTATGGTATGGTATGGTAATCCTTTCCTTTCCTTTCCATGGTATGGTATGGTATATCATGGTATTGTATGCCTTTCCTTTCCTTTCCAAACCATGGTATGGTATGGTATATCATGGTATTGTATGCCTTTACTTTCCTTTCCAAACCATGGTATGGTATGGTATGGTATGCCTTTCCTTGCTAACCCATGGTATGGTATGTTATGGTATGGTATGGTCTGGTATTCCTTTCCTTGCATTTCCATGGTATGGTATGGTATGGTATGCCTTGCCTTAGTATTGTATGTTATGTTATGGTATCCTTGGCATGGTATGGTATGGTATGGTATGCCTTTCCTTTCCATTCCATGGTATGGAATGGTATGCCTTTCCTTGAAATTCCATGGTATGGTATGGTATGTCTTGCCTTGCCTTCCATGGTATGGTGTTGTATGGTATGGTATGCCTTGTCTTGATATGGAATGGTATGGTATGTTATCCTTAGCATTTTATGTCATGACTTGAAGGAAAGGTATTCCATTCCTTCAAGGAAATAAAAGGAAAGGAAAATTAAGGAAAGTAAAATGAAGGCAAGGTATGCCAGGCCTTGCTTTTCCATGCCATGCATTGACTTTTCATTCCTTGCATTTCCATGCCATGCCTTGTGTTTCCTTCACTTTCCATGCCTTTACATTCCATTCCTTTCCTTTCCATGCCATGCCATGCCATGCATTTCCTTTCCTTCACTTGCCATGCCATGCCTTCCCATGCATTTACTTTCCATTCCATGTCATTCCATGCCTTGCATTACCTTCACCTGTCATGCCATGGCTTGCCATTCCATGCATTTCCATTTGATTCCATGCCTTGCCTTTCCATTCCATTCCATACCTTTCCATACCATTCCTTTCCATGTCATGCCTTTCCATACCATGTCTTTCCATGACATGCCTTGTCTTGCCTTCACTGGCCATTCCTTTCCTTGCCATTCCATGCCTTGCCATACTATTCCTTGCCATACCTTGCCTTGCCATGCCATGCCTTTCCTTGCCTTCACTTTCCATGCCATGCCATGCCTTTTCTAAATGAACAAGGTTAATATGTAAACAATTCTTGTACTAAATGAAAATTTTTAATACGTAAAAATTAGAATAAAAGGATACATTAAGCATGTAATTCTACAACTTGTTATCCCATATAGCTTAGATAGAAATACTTGCAGGAGAATTTCAATGTCATAACATAATCTCTCCTTATTCATATATCTACAGTATCTTTATAGTTACAAAACATGGATGATCATAATTAATAGGATTTACCTAGACCTAAACCTACACATACACCTACACCTAGAGCTATACCTTTCCTTGGCTTGCAATGTTATGCCATGCTTACCCTTGTCATGTCTTGCCTTCGATTTCCTTGCCTTTCCTTACTTTTCTTTTCCTTCCATTTCCATACAAACATGTCCCTAAATGGATTGAGGAGGAAAGTTTAAACTTGTGATAAAACTCAAACTGGGACTTGGATGAGCGAACCATTGGTTGCATTGAATCTAAGGCAACAAGTTTATACTAGTGGGGCCCACTCGGTGTCATTCGATCAATCGTAAAATTGTTTGTTGGAGTGTCTCCGGCTCTAGGGTTTTTTTGAATGAGGCATAATGCAATTTATGAAGAGGAGGTCAATTTTTAAGAACATTGTTCCAAGCATTTTTTGATAGTGTAGTCACATGGGCCTTGGAAAAATATACTTGTTGGATCTTACAAAACTCTGTTATGCTTCTCGATTTGGATTTTATGACCCTGACCAAATTGGCCACATGTACCTAAATGAATTGACGGGGTGATTTGCAAATCGAAATAAAACTAAAACTAACACTTGGATGGGAGAACCGTTAGTTTCATTGGATCAAAATAACTTTTTTTCAACTAGTGGGGCCCCTCCGTTATTATTCCATCAACTGTAAAACTGTTTGTTGGAGTATCTTCGACACTAGTGTTTTTCCCAATGAGACATAGTGCAATTACTTAAGAGGAGGTAAATTTTTAAGAAAACAATGTTGGTTGTTTGTGGGTAGTGTAGTTGTGTGGGCCTTATTAAAACAAACTTGTAATATCTTACATAAATCCATTATGCATCTTGGTTTGGATTTTATGCCCCCAAACCAAATTGGCCACATGTCCTTGAATGGATTGAGGACGCAAGTTGAAACTTGTGATACAAATTAAAATGAGACTCAGATGGATGAAATGTAAGTTGCATTAGATTCAGAGCACCGGGTTTCATCTAGTGTGGCCCCTCTATTGTCATTCTATCAACTAGAAAACCGTTTGTTGGAGTATCTTCAACACTAGGGTTTTGCTCAATGAGGCATAGTGCAATTTTTTAAGAGGAGGTTGATTTTCAAGAACATTGTATCGAGCCTTTGTGGGTAGTGTAGTCACATTGGCCTTGGTCAAATATACCTGTAGGAGCTTACATAAGTCCGGTATGCTCCTCAGTTTGGATTTTATGCTCCTGAACCAAATTAGCCACATGTCCATGAATGGATTGAGGAGGTGAGTTGCAACTCATGATAAAATTGAAACCAATACTTGAATGGACAAACGGTCATTTGCATTGGATCCATAGCACCAAGTTTCATCTAGTGGGTCCCCTCTCCTATCATTTCATGAATCGAAAAACTATTTTTTGGAGTATCTTTGGCATTAAGGATTTGCTCAATGAGGCATAGTGCAATTTTTGAAGAGGAGGTCAATTTTCAAGAAAACTGTGTAGGGAATTTTTGGATAGTGTAGTCACATGGTCCTTGGCCAAATAGATTTGTGGTAGCTTAGGAAGATTTTTTATGCTAGTGGGTTTTGATTTTATGCCCCTGAACAATATTTGCCACATGTCCCCTAATGGATTGAGGTGTCAAGTTGCAACTTGCAATAAAACTAAAACTGAGACTTTGATGGATGAATCATTAGTTGCATTGGATATGGAGCACTAGGTTTCAGATAGTGGGGCCCCTTCAATGTAAATCAAAAAATTGTTTGTTAGAGTATCTTCGACACTAGGATTTTTCTCAATGAGGCATAGTGCAATTTTTGAAGAGGAGGTCCATTTTCAAGAACACTTTGTCAAGAATTTGTGGGTAGTGTAGTCACATCATCCTTGGAAAAACAAAGTTGTGGGAGCTTTTATAAATATGTTATGTTTCATGGTTTGGATTTTATGCCCCCATACCAAATTGGCCACATCTCTCTAAATGGCTTGAGGAGTCGAGTTACAACTCGCGATAAAACTCAAATCGAGACTCGGATGGACAAACCTTCAGTTGCATTTTATTTGGAGCACCAGGTTCTAGCTAGTGGGTATGCTTTGTTGTCATTCCATCAACCAGAAAATTGTTTGCTGGAGTATCTTCAGAACTAGGGTTTTTCTGAATGAGGCATAATGCATTTTCTTAAGAGGAGCTTGATTTTCAGGAACATTGTGTTGCACATTTGTGGGTAGTGTAATCACATGGGCCTTTTCCAAATAGACTTGCGACAACTTATGAAACTCTGTTATGCTAGTATTTTTGGAATTTATGGCCCCAAAACAAATTGGCAACGTGTCCCTAAATGGCTTGAGGTGGTGAGTTGAAACTCAAAATAAAATTCAAACTACTACTCAGATGAACGAACCATTAGTTGCATTGGATATGGAGGAAAATTTTCAGCAAGTGGGGCTCCTCTGTTGTCATTTTGTCGGTTGGAAAACCATTTTTTGGACTATCTTTGGCACAAGGGTTTCACTCAATGAGGCATAGTGAAATTTTTAAAGAGGAGGTTGATTTTCAAGAACACTATGTCAAGATTTTGTGGGTGTTGTATTCACATGGGTCTTGGCCAAACAAACTTGTGGGAGCTTACTAAACTTTTTTATGTTACTCGGTTTGGATTTTATGCCCCCAGACAAAATTGGCCACATGTCCTTGAATGGATTGAGGAGACGAGTTGCAATTCACGATAAAACTTAAAAGAGACTCGAATGGACAAACCGTCAATTTCATTGGATTTGAAGAACCTGATTTTAGCTAGTGGGGCCCCTCCTATGTTATTCCATTGACCGAAAACCCATTTTTTGGATTATCTTTGTCACTAGGGTTTTTCTTAGTGCTTATTACATATGTTTGAAAATTTAACACCTTGTTAGGCTAGACATGGCATGGCAAGTGAAGGCATGTAAAGGCAGGGAAAGTGAAAGCATGAAATGACAAGGCATAGAAAGTGAAGTCATGGAAAGAAAAGGCAAGGCAAGGCAAGGCATGGAAAGGAATGGCAAGGAAAGGAAAGGAAAGGCAACACAAAGCATGAAAAGGAAAGGTAAGTCATAGCATGGAAAGGCATGGCATGGAATGGAAAGGAAAGGAAAGTCATGGAAAGGAAAGGAAAGGCATGGAAAGACAAGGTAAGGCATGGAAAGGCATGGAAGGTGAAGGAAAGGAATTACAAGTCATGGAAAGGAAAGGAAAGTGAATGCAAGTCATGGCATGGCAAGGAAAGGAATGACAAGGAATGGCAAGGCATGGAAAGGAAATGAAAGTGAAGGAAAGGCATGGCATGGTATGGAAAGGAAAGGAAAGGAATGGGAAGGAAAGGAAAGTGAAGGAAATGCAAGGTATGGGATGGCATGGAAAGGAAAGAAAAGGTCTATCAAGGAAAGGCATGGAAAGACAAGAAAATGAATGACAAGGCAAGGAATGCCATGGAAAGTGAGAGAAAGTGAAGACAAGGAAAGTGAAGTCATGACAAGTGAATGCAAGTCAAGGAAAGTGAAGGCATGCAAAGTGAAGGAAATGAAAGTGAAGTAATGACAAGTGAAGGAAATGAAAGGAAAGTGAAGGAAATCCAAGGAAAGTGAACGCATAGCAAGTGAAGGAAAGGAAAGTGAAGGCATGGAAAGTGGGGGAATGGAAAGTGAAGGAAATGCAAGGAAAGCGAAGGTATCACATGTCATGGAAAGGCAAGGAAATCCATGGAAAGGAAATGCAAGGAAAGGAAATTTAAGGCAAGGCATGACATGGGATGGCATGAAAAGGAAAGGAAAGGCATGGTGTGACAGAGCAAGGCAAGGTATGGAAATACAAGAATACCATAGAAAGTGAAGGCAAGTGAAGGCATGGAAAGTGAAGGCAAGTGAAGGCATGGCATGTTAAGGAAGGGAAAGTGAATGCATTGCAAGTGAGGGAAAGTGAATGCATTGCATGTGAAGGAAACACAAGGCAAGTGAAGGTAATCCAAGTGAAGGAAACACAAGGAATGTAAAGTGAAGGTAAGGAAAGTAAAGACATGGAAATTGAAGACAAGGTAGGTGAAGGCATGGCATGGAATGGAAAGGAAACAGAAGCTATGGAAAGGAAAATCAAGGCAAGGAAAGTGAAGGCAAGGCAAGGGCATGGCATGGAAGGGAAGGCATGAAATAACATGGTGTGACATGGAAAGGAAATGAATGGAATGACAAGGCAAGGAAAGGCATGGAAATACAAGAACACCATAGAAAATGAAGGCATGTAAAGTGAAGGCATGAAAAGTGAAGGCAAGGAAAGGAAAGTGAAGGAAAGGCAAGTGAAGGAAAGGAAAGTGGAGGAAAGGAAAGAAAAGTGAAGGAATGGAAAGTGGAGGAAAGGAAAGTGAAGGCACAAAAATTAAAGGCAAGGAAATTGAAGGCATGGAAAGTGAAGTTTAATAAAGTGAAGGAAAGTAAATTGAAGCATGGAAAGTGAAGGAAAGACAAGGAAAGTGAAGGAAAGACAAGTGAAGGCATGGAAAGGCAAGGAAAGGCATGGAAAGGAAATGCAAGGAAAGGTATGTAAAGAAAAGTAAAGGCATGGAATGGAAAGGAAAGGAATGACATGGCATGGTGTGACAAGGAAAGTAAAGGCATGGAATGGCAATGAAATGCAAGGCATGGAAATGAAAGAATACCATAACAACAATAAAATGAAGCCAAAATTATTCCTTTTACATAACTATGGTTATTCAAGTAGACCATTGAGATCACTTATAATACTGACAATGTCCATTGACTTGTCGTGCTCAAAGTAAGGGAAGAAGTATCGTAAATTTGATAAATTCTTACTTGGAATTGTTTGTAGTTGGAGGTTTGTACCAATAACCATGTTTTTAAAGTGGTGTATGATTTGACCTAGTTTATAATCTTGAAATACATAACCACCTTTCTTTCATTTTCTTTCATCCTATGTCATATATTATCCTTTAATAACCATCGACCTTATAAAAAATTCTATGGCTTCAGAGTCTGCTATTGATCGCATGAGGATCTACTTTCCCTCTAAGCATCGTTCCCGCCAATAATCAAAACCCCATTCATTATCTATTGGGGTAACCACTATGAATATGTTCCCTTCAAAAAATGGAGTTCCAAAATGCGAGTGCACTAAATGACCAAAGAATAATTAATAGAAGGATTCAACGAACCTGGAAATACGAAATATGAGACATGATCATAATTTACTGAAATAATTGATTGTTCCTCCTCCAACTAGGATAATTATAGAACTATGCATTGATCGTTGGGGAGTGATACCTGATCCCATATATCAACATAGTATTTTGATTCACAATCACCCCATTCATTACTACTACATGGAACACAGAAGCAAGAGAGTTTTCTCATCCAAATTTCAACTATTTCATTTTTTGTTGTTCTAACTTAATGGAATCCATGCGTGCCCTGGATTTTTTTCATTCATACCAATGTGATCAATATACATTGGCCACATCCTAAAAATATATATGTACATGTCCTTTCCTATGTGATTTTTCTTCATGGGTTCTTGTTCCCTCTCCCATTACTGAAGAACACCATTCACCAATGGATTCCACATTTCAAATGAGGGAAGTAATTGTCAAATTCATTTCTTTCCTATGTAACTCTCTTTTTATGCATGCACCTTCTCCATCATGCTCCCCTTTCTCGTGCCCGAACATAAAATAGTTCCAAATGTGTGGCACATTTAGTTTTTTTTTCAACATACACAACCATTGAAATAGACGAGCATTTATGAACTACCCTATGCAACCATCTAACCTCCTTCCTCTCCAATTCATACTCATCTCTTACATGGATGTAATTTATTATCAATTCCATTCCACTGTAGTGGGGGCATGTCCCATATAATCATTCTTTTTGATAAAATGTAAAACCCTACGGCCTTGTACATAAGATGATGTGAATAAAGTCTCTATATGGCGGTGTAGACAATATAACTAAGCATTCATGTAAAAGGGTGTTATGAAAAACATGAAAAATATATACATATGTGTGTGTGTGTGTGTGTGTGTGTGTGTGTGTGTGTGTGTGTGTGTCATAATAATAACCATACTCAATGTGATATCTACAAAAACATGTGTTATGAATTGTGTTTATTAGAACATACCAAGGCCTACATTTACAAAAATATCTTTGGTCCAATCTAAGTGCACTATGTATTGTTCTAAATCTCTCATGCAATTTCATCTGTGTAATGTCAAGAAAGTGTTTAGTATGGGTTTCATGGTTGCTAGATCCCCTTCTCAATTTTAGTACATCTTTTTGTTTGGAAGAAGGCCTAGTGTTATAATGCCAGAAATCCTGAACTAGTCCCTTAACTGCTCCAATTAACTTCATGTTAGAAAGAGGTATCCTAGTAGTGAAGGCCCACAAATATGTTGGTATACCTGTGTCGAGGATATATCATCCATGAGAATACTTCATAAGGGTTTTTACTTTGAATTTCAAGAGGTGAGAGGTTTGTTGTAGAAAATAATGTTTTCTTGTGATCTTGCTAACAATTTATTGTGACAAGACACGTCGGCCTGCATTGTGGTATTTAGAATGAGATTTCTTACCAATTATTTGAAAAAAAATATACAAGGTTTCTAACAATATGATGACTTTTTTGTACACTTTTGACTGTTTTAATTCCTAAAATTCTCCTAGGAATAGTCAAACTTCTAGATTTTAACAAAGCTAAAAATAATTTACATTTAGCAACATCAAATTTTGGCTCAAAATATTATTTAATGATTTTATAAGAGTAATGATGAATAGGATAGTTAGGTAACTTACCTTCAAGTTATTTTATACCACTTTCATTGACCTTTATGTGTTTAGGAATTCTTCACCACAAAGTGCTCAATCTAGGTAGGGGTGATGAACCCCTATTTTGGCACTCTTGACCTCAGTGTTGTGGAGTTAACAATGTTGTAGTTATTTCTCCTTCAATCAATGGTGCTTTGACTTTGAGAGGAGAGTGGACATAAGATTGACTAGTTTCTAGAACATTTAACTATCTAACAAGAGCTTTCACCACATAAACTTCTTCACCACAATGTTGTACACGAGTTACTTATCTAATTTCATCCATTGTATAATAAACTCCAAGCAAATCCTCCATCATCTGCTCATCCAAAAAAGGCTGTCTTGATGAGCTAATAGATGGATTTATCTCTACTTAACTCTTGTTATTTGCTTCCAGTGATGGAGGAGAAACAATATCGACACCTATTCCTCTAGAAATTGTATTTCCCTCTCATGAAAGCCTACACTTTGACATACATAATTTTTCCTTTTCTCTTTCCTCTTCTAATTTTTTGATTGATTTCTCTATTCTC
>ML785803.1:0-12005 GCA_009831015.1 Picea engelmannii
TATATATATATATATATATATATATATATATATATATATTATCATATTGCAAAAATTTAGAAAAACAAAACCAAAAATCGATAAGAAAAAAAGTTAAGAAAAATTGAATTATAGTCAACGTTTACTCTGTTGTACCGACTTCCATTTCTTTTGTACAACCTTTGTACCGACTTCCATTTCATCCAAATGTCCATACAATTCCACCGCTCATTGTCGTTTGCACATTCAATACGTTGTTCGAACCGTACAACAACCACCAAATGCATTTGTTCCCTACCAACTCTGTCATCCATACACAAGTCGTACTCCACAAACTATGTTGTCCATATTCTGCCAACTCTATCGTCCATACCATCCAATCTATCTTTCGTACAATCTGTCCACCGTATTGTTGCTATCTATATCATCACTTCCCATAATTATGTGTCATTCGTTGTCATTTTAGTACCATTTGTCAACATATTTCGTACAACTCGCATTGTAGCCACAAAAAGTTTTGTATTTGGTTAACTTGGGTCCCACTACCTAGTTTGTTTTCAAAATATCAATAGATAGGTATTTTCTACCATATTTGTTGTTTTGGCCTCTTTTATTGGCCACCTTGTCGATATTTACATCAATAGTGATAGCCTTTACTATGACCTTTTGGTCTGTAGTCTTAGAGAGGACATCATAAAGTATAAGAGGGCCAGTTGGTCACCTATTACTTGATTATTTTCTGGTTGTTCATTGTTTTTAAACCCACTACTACAATAACCATGGTGTTGTTGAAGGTTGTAACAAACATAAATATATATAATATATAAATATAGATAATAATGAATAAATATTAATTAACAATTAAATTAATAATGAAGAGACACCTCATATGAAAGGCCATGTCTTTTATGAATGGGCACCCCCGCGTGGGTATATATACAACCCTCATTTGTCATTTGTATCATCTCATATCTCATTCATATTATTATTCAATATATATATTTTACTATCCTAAATGGATTACTTTATATACCAAGTATTTTGGATATTTACATAGTGAACCGGGTTAGTTCACCACAATGGTATTAAAGCCTTGTTTTTTAACCTGGCCATTGGCCATACAATATTTTAGCTACCAAAAAAAAAAAATTCAGAGTTTCTCTGGTTCACCAAAATCTTTAGAGTTTCTTTAATCTGATCCTTGACCACCAACCGGCCTTTGGCCATTTAAAAATCAAATTCCATTGAAGAAATAACAATTCCGCTGTAAATTTTTGAAGTCCAAAAATTTTGTTGAAGAAAAGTGGCTCTGTTGCTTATATATATATATATATATCATATTGCGAAAATTTAGAAAAACAGAACCAAAAATTGACAAGAAAAAAAATTAAGAAAATTTGAATTATAGTCAACATTTACTCTGGTGTACCGACTGCCATTTCATCCGCACACCCTCTGTACTGACTGCCATTTCATCGGTACAACCTATGTACCAACTGCCATTTCATCCAAACGTCTGTACAATTCCACTGCTCATTGTCGTTTGTACATTCAGTACGTTGTTCGAGTCGTACAACAACCGCCAAACGCATCTGTGTCGTACCAACTCTATCGTCCATACACAAGTCATACTCCACAAACTATGTTGTCCATATTTTTCGAACTCTGTCATCCGTACCATCCAATCTGTCTTCCGTAAAAAAATGCCACCATATTGTTGCTATTTGTACCATCATTGCCCATAATTCTGTGTCATTCTCTGTCATTTCCCAACCATTCGTCAACAAATTCCGTACAACTCGCATTATAGCTACAGAAAGTTTTGTACTGTGTAGTACCGATTATAATTAATGTACCAATGTCATACATTTTTGTATTTTATGTACAAGCATCAATTAAACAGATAATTGTGTCGTACCGATCCGTACAGTCGCATCCGTACAACCGCCATTCTTTTTGTATGATCACTTGACTCAGTAGCAGTTCCAAACGAATTTTTAAGCAATTATTTAAAGGTTTTAATAAAACAAAATTTTAATGATAAGCCATCAATTATATTCTTGAAGTGTGTAAAGTCGGGGAGTATATTGTTAAAGTGTGTAAAGGACCAAGGATAATTTTTTTTAAGTGGTTATAAGTTATAAAGTGGTTATAAATTATAAAAATGTATATTTTTTTACTTGTAAATAGACCCATTCGAAATTAAAGGAAAAAAAATATATCATTTTATTTGACATATATTATTAAAAGTCACATTACAAGGTAAAGAAAAAATGATTATTCAAGAAATTAATTATCGTTAAATATCAATGAATGCCAAAATGGACTCTAATAAAATGAAGGAAGGAAGATTTTCTTATGAAGATTGTCCAATCTTATGTTACGGGGATTCTACATTAAAAGGGAATATTCAAAGAAGAGAGGTTAACATCATTATTAGATTGGACCATAATGAAAATTACATTAATATCGAATTGGGGAATCGCTTATTAATTCAGGAGTTAAATATAATTGAAAAGGAAGATATTTTTCGCAAAACACAATATGAAATTAAGGACTTGCTAGTGATAATTGATGATTATGAAGATATATCCCAATTCAAAGTTGCAACTATGTATACAAATTAGGTTGACATAATTCTTGGGTTACCTTGGTTTAGAAAACTAGGTACCTTCATTTTAAACACAGAGAAAGATTTTTGACGTTTTCCTATAAAAAGGAAACGATGACATTCTAGGGCATTATGATGAGGTCAAAATTGATAATACCTTCCTCAAAAGACTTTAAAGATATCTTGAAGGTGATTCGTCTATAAAATCAAAATTCAATATCAAGGATGCAAAAATAATTTGATGAAGTTATCACGAATAAAAGCGAAGAATTTTTTTGCTTAAAAGATCACAGCCATAAATTACTTGCATAAATGAAGAAGTCCAAGAATATGAAGAAAAGTAATCAAAGATTAGAACAAGAAAAAGAAGATCCCGAGAAAGAATTCAAGAAACACCTATCAGAACAAAAAGAAGAAAATGTGTGTTTGAAGAAACTTAATCAAGAGCTACTAGAACAAATCAGAAAGTTGAAAGAAGAGAAACTTGAAAATTCAAACATTAAAAATATCGTCAAATCGGATAATGAAGAAAATTCACGTACAAAAAAACATAATCAAAACCTATTGATGCAAATACAAAAGCTTAAGAATGATAAGAGGTTGTTGGAAAACAAGTTAGAACAAATCCAAAAGGAGGCATCAAAGTCCTCATGAGTAAAAATCGAAGTCATGGAAAAAGGAACAAATACAGATCCAATCCACATCACAACTCAAGAAGATATCAATCCAATTGAAGAAAATACATATAGGGATGTTGGAGTACAAACAATGGGAACTCCAAGTGTATGTACTAATAGAATTTCATTAGTCAACCAACCAATATCAATGCATGAAGAAAATCGTATAACGAAATTAAACCAAGAAAACACCACAAGCATGTTAAGGGAAAATAATGTTACAAGAACTCCTTATCGGCATATAAACCATAAAAGAAGATATCTTAAACAGTCGGAGTATCAATATCACTTAGGTCGAGAACAAATAACTTATCATCTTAAAAATATTGATACCAACGCAATTCAGTTTCATGATAACCAGTCATTGTGGAAGTGCGACAGTTCACAAAAGATTGAATTAGGATGGTCTGACCCTTTCACAATTCGACAGTTCTACTCAACTCTTTGTCACTCATATCGTCTCGTATCATCAATCCTCACAACACCAAAAACAGATAATCATCCGAAGACATTGTGAACCAAAACGAAGATGTAAGTCTATCCATAAATATGCTTTGAGGACAAAGCATTTCTAAAGGGCAAGGCTATGTAACAAACATAAATATAGATAATAATGAATAACTATTAATTAACAATTAAATTAATAATGAAGGGACACCTCATATGAAAGGTCATGTCTCTTATGAAAGGGCACCCCTGTGTGGGTATATATACAACCCTCATTTGTTAATTGTATAATTTCATATCTCATTCATATTCATATTATATATATATATAGATAGATAGAGAGAGAGAGAGAGAGAGAGAGAGAGAGAGAGAGAGAGAGAGAGAGAGAGATCCTAAACGGATTACTTCATATTCCAAGTATTTTGGATATTTACATAGTGAATCGGGCTGGTTCACCACAAAGGTTTTGAGGAAGCTCATCCCAAAGTTCTTACATGAGGTAATGCAACCCCCTCCAATGGGATTTCTATTCAAGTTCATGTTGCTAAATGTGCAATTATTCATGATAATCTGAAGCATTGCATGTTGCTTTTGTAGTTTGTTGGAGGAATTCCCCTAGAAGTCACGATTAAGGCTAGTGACAGGGAAGCTTAGGATCCTTGTGGGTGGGTCTACATGGTCACCAAAAGCATGATAGGGCTTCTTTCAATTCACCTTTAAGGAAGAGAATCATGTCATTGAGGTGGTTATGTGAGCCCTTGGATGTGTTGTAATACCCTTGTTGTCTAGTCAACATGGTATGAGGATTTATTTGTCATTGAGTATGTCTAGTAGCATTGTCCTATTTGGGTTGAGTTTCCAACCCTTTTGATTTCGTTATGGGATTTATTAGAACACATTGAATACTCTCTCATTTAGTTTAGTTGTCATCATCCCCAACAATCTTTTATCCCATGTCCTCAAATGCATATTTTCCTTCAGGTCGATCTATCCCAAGATTTGAAAGAACAAGTCTTCATCAAAATTGGCAATAAGGTCATTAGGCAACCTTTTAGGTGTATCAAGCTCTTGAATACCTATTTTTGGTGTCAAATCCATAAGCAAGGGATTAGGGATTGTTCTCTTATCTTTAAACCTAATTCCTTAGATACCCCTTAGGTCTCAAACCCAATTTTGCAAGCCCAAAAGGCATCATTTTTTTGGTGACAATGGTGAATGGGTTCATGTGATAAAGAAGGGTAAAAAGGGGAATGTGGTACCTAAGGTCTAGGCTAAGGGAACAATGAGCTTTGGGTTAGCACCCTCAAGGTCGACCACTCTAACCATGGGGAAGGACCCTTTTATTTCCAACTCTTTTGTTTCTAAGAAGAAAAACATATTTTTATTTGAGGTAAACAAAAATTCAATACTCAAGTGCTCTAGGCATAGTCCAAAAAATATCATCCAGAGGTAGATATATTTACAAGCTTCCAATATAGTTCCAATATCCACAACTTTCATAATATCACATATATTATCTATCAAGTAATTGGAAACAAATAGTAGACTTTAACAATCGTGTGTATTGACAAATTACAGGTTCAAAAGGAGTTCATAAATCATTAAAATAAAACTATCGTAAAATAATTGTTTGGCCATATTGTACTTCTTCCAAGGAACCATAAATCCCAGGTAGATGAAGTCCTTCCTTTGAGAGATTATGAGTATAGTTGACCAAAGAAATTGATTAGATATTGCATTCAATTGCTATGCTAGTGAAAGGAGAGAATTATTTCATACTCAGAGGCTTCTTTTCATCCAATTAATGACCATAGATGAATCACCCAAGACCTAAATCTTATCAATCCCTTTGTCCAAAGAAAAATTTAGTAAGTAAAACAGGGCCTTGAATTCCCCCTGGTTATTTGTTCCTCTTTTTATATTACTTTTGACCTTAATTATGTGTGTCTCTGAAATATGTAGAATGAATCCAATTCCACAAATAGAATATAGGCCTTGACAAGACCCATTGAAATATCCCCATGCTAAATATTTTTCCACTTGTATCTTTGATAGATTTCTATGTAGTTTAACCTGAGAATCTACCTAAAAAGTGGGCATCATCTTTTCTTCAAGAAAAATAGAGTTTCTATCTATCCATATTCCCCACAAAATAAAAAAAATGGGAGCCCTGAAGCACTTTAGATCACACTAATGGGAAGTCATATAGAAAATAAATACCTTTCCATACCTCTTGAAACTTGGACGATGGACATATGAGCCCAGACATTGCACATATAACATGATGCACCATTGAAAGGGAAAAAATTCCTACAAGCTGGACAATGCACCCTTGAGTATTTTAAAGGTTTGATTAGATGATGTTGCACTTGGAGATGATATCACACCTCTCGGGAGAGGTCATTAAGACAAAATTAAGACAAGTATATATGGATGCACATTTCCAAAGGTTCTAGATACCCAAATCTCCCTAACCTCAACCTAGAACTTCTGAGAAAAATTACAATGCAAGAACAAATGTGAAGTGTTTTCCTCACCGCACTTACGAAGAAAATAGATGTTTGGACCTACTCCATTTTGTTTCTAGACAAATTCCCATGTTAAAAATGTATTGCTCAATATGATCCACATAAAAAAATTACAGTTTGAAGGGGCCTTAAATTTCCAAATCTTTTGCCACCACCATTTGTCATCATCTAGTCCTAGTCGAAAAAGAGATGAGTATCCACGACTAGGGCTAAAATTTCCCCTTGCTCTATTTAGACCCCAAATTAATTAATCCAGGAAATTTGTCAATCGTATATGTGCCTTCTTGAGTTCTAATAAAAATTTATGCCACCTTTTGGCCAAATTTCCTCCTAGACCAAGATTGCCTGCCTTTCTCCAACCTTGAGACCATAGGGATGTGTCATCTAGGCTATTAATCAAATTAAGTGTACATGTGCTAATTACCTGTAGGTGTTGTATGATTTCATCATGGAGGGATAAGTCTCTATCACACCCCATTATTGCATCTACCCCCACTATTACTTGTGATCCATCTCCCACTTGACATGCCAAATAAAAGTCTGTGACTAGGCGCAAATTTTTCCACACTCCATGCATCTTGCTTTGGTGGCCTTCCATTTCCCCTTGCAGACTCAAGTTCTCATTTTTTGTTCATTCCAGAGTAAAAAAGTTCAAATTTTTGCACATATACATAGGCCACAATTAAACAGCTTGCATATACACAGGTTGCTCCATTACAACCCACGTACATTGGGGTTTGTGCTCAAAAATTAAAAATGTGTCGAGTTTACACACCATGTCACTAGATCCATGATCCTTGACCTTCCATATATTGGAAACGCTCTAAATCAACCCTTCAATTCCATTTGGAGGCTATAAATTGAGTCATATACAAGTGTTGAAGACACACATCGTTGAGAGCAAAGACACTCTAGAAAAATTTCACTTCATATTGAGTTTGCAGCCCTTTTTCCTTGAATGTATGAACATTTTGTGTTCATCCCTCAAGCTCTTCATATCTTGAGAAGGAGAAACTCAATTGCTCCTATTACTTGTGAGCTTGCCTTTGTGGAGGATTGAAGTGGTGAAGGCCCAACTGGAGGGACTTAGTTTTTTTAGTTCTGATATGTGTCGTTACAGAAGTTTGTCACCTATGTACCTATGTTGATTACATTAATAGAAAAAATTGTTTCTCGTCCAATTATATGTTGCAAATATTTGTATTACTTTCCATGGGCATATTTGTTATAGATGTTAATGGATTATGCTATTTTATATGCTAACTTTCTATATAATTTATATATGCTTGTGTATCTTGGTTGTTGAGAACAAGTTGCAGGCATAAATCTTTCGGTTGTGACCTCAATCGTGGCCTTCTTCGAACGTAAGGATGAGGTAAGATCCTAGCCTTCTCTTGTAAGAATTTCTATTTATCTATCATACTTAAGATTAGAGTTGATTTCTGGGTTTCGTTCTGTATGTTGTGGTTTACCCTGTGCCATAGAGATTTTCCTCATAATAGAATTGGTGACTCTAGAAGTGTTCTAACTAGGGTACCCATGTTTGGTAAGTCTCTACCATTTAATAATGACACTTATAGTATCAATAAGAAGGTTATGTGTCACTAACAAATGGGTTCATAGCTAGGGCATATGAATCACGATCATAAGATGATGCAAAAATGCAAAGCAGGGTGAAAACCTACCCTATATGCCAGTGATGGTAAATATCTATCGGAGGCACGAATGAGCTGAAGAGTGTCGAAAATCCACAAAACCCATATTTACACTTGTGGAATGTACTTGGTGCCTTGACACCTACTTTCATTATCGATGGGATGTATCGTGTTTGTTAACGGTGTACCTTGATGATCGGTAATCAAATGAAGTCTCATTGTGTTCGACTTCAACTCCTTTATTCACATGATGTAGACTTGCACCTTCAGTGGATAGTGTAGAAGACCTCCAATTCATAGTAGCATGATCTCATATCAGTTGTTGTCCTTCATCGGACCAATACCTATATGACTTTAGTGAACATGGAAAATGATATTGTACTTCATAGTATACAGATATCTTCAGTTGATTTTGAGGCTGGACTCCACTGTGTCTTGTTCGTGAGTATGACAACCTATGGCATATGCCTACTTTGTATTTCCTATTCATGGCCATGAACAACTATTTGTTATGTATCCACATGGATCTGCAGTGTAATCCAGATTGGCAACCATGTGTACAGAGTCAATAAGAATTGTAATATTCTCACGAGTAACTAGTTTTTCCAACTGGGTCCTCATTACTCGACTTATGGGAATTATAATGTATTTCATCCATCGTGTTTTCTCCTCCGACCTTGCACATTAGGGGCCATCTGTTATAGCATTTTTTTTGCACACTCCATGCATCTTGCTTTGGTGGCCTTCCATTTCCCTCTGCTGACTCATGTTCCCCTTTTTTGTTCATTCCAGAGTAAAAAAATTCCAAGTTTTGCACATATAAGCGGGCCACAGTTAGAAAACTTGTGTATACGTAGGTTTCTCCATTACAGCCTACGTATATCAGGTTTTGTGCTCAAAAATGAAAAATATGTGGGTTTCCATGCTATGTCACGAGTTCCATGATCCCTGACCTTCCATATACTGGAAACGCTCTGACTCGACCCTTCAATTCCATTTGGAGGCTATAAATTGATCCATATACAAATCTTGAAGACACACATCATTGAGAGCAAAGACACTCTGGAGAAATTTCACTTCATATTGAGTTTGCATCCCTTTGTCCTTGAAATTATGAACTTCTTGGGTTCAGACTCCAAGCTCCTCCTATCTTGAGAAGGAGAAACTCAATTGCTCCTACTACTTGTGAGATTTCCTTTGTGGAGGATTGAAGTAGTGAAGGCCCAGCTAGAGGGACTTAGTTTCTCAGTTTAGATACGTGTCGTTCAAAAGTTTGTCACCTATATACTTTTGTTGATTACATTAATAGAAATACTCCTTTCTCGTCCAATTATATGTCACAAATATTTGTATTACTTTCCATGGGCATATTTGCTATAGATGTTAATGGATTATGCTAGTTTATATTCTAACTTTCTATATAATTTTTATATGCTTGTGTATCTTGGTTGTTGAAAAAAAATTGCAGGCATCAAGATTTCGGTCGTGAGCTCAACCGTGGCCTTCTTCAAACGTCCGGACGAGGTAAGATCCTATCCTTCTCTTGTTAAAATTTTTATTTATCTAGCATACTTGATATTAAAGTTGATTTATGGGTGTCGTTCCTTCTGTTGTGGTTTATCCCTTGCCATAGATATTTTCCTCTTAACACTAGGAATACTAGTGTCAATGACTTCCACTAGTTGGATACATTCACTATAATCTTCCTTTCCTTTCTAATATAGTCCAAGAGAGTCTTTGGAGAAATGTGTTTAAGTATAAGAATCATTTTCCACTTGTTGTCCTTTGTGATGACATTCCATAATTATTTTGTTGCGAGAGATTTACCAAATAAATGTATGTTCCTCAACCCACAACCTTGAAGGATTTTGTAGATGCAATCCTCTACCACTTAACCAAATGATTCCCTTTGTACTCAATGCCCCCTTGACACATAAAAATAAAACAAAACTTTCTGATTTTCTTAAGAATATCTTTGGGTATATGAGCTAGGGTGTGCTAATAAATTTGAATAGCTTCTAACAACGACTTTATCATAATCAATCTACCTCTACTAGAGAACCATCTATTTCACCAAAAAAAATGTGTTTTTCAATTTTATACAAGATCCAGTACCAATCTACCTTTCCTTAGAAATTTAGCTTAAGGGTAAAGCCTATATATTTAACCCCTTCTAACATGTCTAATTGTTGAAAAGGAAACACCCTCCAATACCCAAATCCTGAATACCCTCCAAACCAACTATATAAACTACAAACTTATTCTCATTTATTTCCATGCCTATAGCCTTGTTGTAAAGGTGTAAAAAGTTCTTGAAACACCGACCCTCCCTTTTTTATCCAAAACATAATAGTAGAACATCATCTACAAACAATAAGTGTGTGAGTGCCTCAGATCCAATTCTCATACCTTTGATTCTCCTCATTCTCATAGCTTCACCAATGGCTCTACTTAATTCCTCTACTACCAAAATAAAGATGTAGGGTGAAAGTGGGAAGCCCTACCTATGCCCCCTTGAAGACTTAAAGAAGTTTGATGCTAATCCAAAAGGAGGTAGTAGTCACACATTGTTACACATCAAAATAAATCACTTCAATGATGACCTATTGTCATCATTACAAGTGTCGCAAGTGTCGCATTTTGTCTGCAAGTGTCACAAACATCATACTCTCATCTTGCCTATGTCGTGTCTCGAACGAAATCACAAGGAACACTTGAAGACACCCTCAGAGATTGGTTAAAGAAGGAGAAATCATTTGACAAAGAGTACAAAGCCTTTGACTTGAGAAAGTAAACTTAAAAATGAATTTTGAAGGGCAACGCTCCCCTACCCACTAGCAGGGAGTGATAGCGCTCCCTTCCCTCTTTTGGGGGAGCGTTGTAGCACTCTGTGCACCATTCTGGGGGAGAGTTGGGATTTGTTTAGGAAATATTGGGCAGCGCTCCCCTACCCACTATCAGGGAGCACTAGCACTCCTTGACCTCCTTTTGGGGAGCATTGTAGCGCTCTGTGCACCAATGTGGGGGAGTGTTATCCATTGATAAAACCAGGGAAAGATCCCCCTTATATCTGAAATCAGTTGGATTCGAATCTAAGGTCAAGGTTGGATCTTAGGGAGGATCCACAACTGATGGAGAAATATTCTCAACCTATCCCAAGAATCTCTAAGGTGGTTAGACCTCTCCAAGCTTATATAAGGAGGCCTTCTCATGGTGAAGGAAATGGAGAAATTGAGAAATACCTAACTTATGATCTCATAAGGAAAGAGGACATTGAAGGCATAAAACTTATGATCTCATAAGGAAAGAGGACTGTAATGACCCTCTACTTATTAATATGAATAATTTCATAAATAATCCTAAAAATTAAATAAATTATAATTAATTATTATATAACCTTAATTAATTATTTTTTTTTACTATGATTAGCTTAAGTATGATTAACTCTTTAAGTAAGGGTTAATGAATGATTAATTATTAAGTGAGTCATTAATTGATTAAGTATTAAATTAAAGGTTAAAAATGAAATATAATGTTAAATGGGTTACGTATCCCATAAGGGATAACGTAACCCATATGTAAAAGGGGAATATTTAATAAAGGATAAGACCATTAAATAGAAATAAATGAATGAATAAGGCATTAATTAAGGGATAAGGTGTTTGGTGGAGGAGTGAATGTGCGAGGGCGGTGAAGGAGGCATAAGGGAAGGAGAAGGATTATGGAGAGAGGGATATTGATTCATGCATTCGACGAGAGGGGAAGGGGGAGTATTGGGACAGAGTTAGTTGACAGTGGGATTTACAGTGTACCGGGGCTGAGGGGTTTTGGGCTCAGAGGGCTAGGACGTCCATTGATGTCCTAGGGCTAGGCGTACTAGTCGGTAGGGTGGCTGGTTTTGGGGTGTCTTAAGGAGCAAGCTGCTGCGGATAGGTTCCAGCGAAGGGAGAGTGACAACATCAGATCGAGGTATTTAAATTGTTATGTAAATTATGCAAATTGTTATGTAAATTGTTATTTTATTTATTGAAATATGGGAGTGAATATGCTAGATTAAGTGAATTTTGAGTAAATTTCAAATTTACTGTTCCGTTTTAATTCAATGGTA
>ML785803.1:18892-41340 GCA_009831015.1 Picea engelmannii
TTTAATTAAGGGTTAATGAATGATTAATTATTAAGTGAGTCATTAATTGATTAAGTATTAAATTAAAGGTTAAAAATGAAATATAATGTTAAATGGGTTACGTATCCCATAAGGGATAACGTAACCCATACGTAAAAGGGGAATATTTAATAAAGGATAAGACCATTAAATAGAAATAAATGAATGGATAAGGCATTAATTAAGGGATAAGGTGTTTGGTGGAGGAGTGAATGTGCGAGGGCGGTGAAGGAGGCATAAGGGAAGGAGAAGGATTATGGAGAGAGGGATATTGATTCATGCATTCGACGAGAGGGGAAGGGGGAGTATTGGGACAGAGTTAGTTGATAGTGGGATTTACAGTGCACCGAGGCTGAGGGGTTTTGGGCTCGGAGGGCTAGGACGTCCATTGATGTCCTAGGGCTAGGCGTACTAGTCGGTAGGGTGGCTGGTTTTGGGGTGTCTTAAGGAGCAAGATGCTGCGGATAGGTTCCAGCGAAGGGAGAGCAACAGCATCAGATCGAGGTATTTAAATTGTTATGTAAATTATGCAAATTGTTATGTAAATTGTTATTTTATTTATTGAAATATGGGAGTGAATATGATAGATTAAGTGAATTTTGAGTAAATTTCAAATTTACTGTTCCGTTTTAATTCAATGGTAGTTTAAATTAAATGATGGTCACTACAAGGACATTGAAGGCATCAAACTTATGATCTCATAAGGGAGATAATTAGTGAAGCATAGTCATTTTGTTTGTGGATCATTTGAGCAAGGGTTTGGACAAGGAGAGCTGGAAGAGGTTGTTGCAACTTTATCAATTCTGTAAGTATCTCTTTTGAGTTCTCATTAATACATGTGATTGGTCTGTTTCCTTCAAGATTGTGTATACCTACATGAACTTGTATTTAATGGATAGATCTAGTTTCAAACTAATCATAGTAGAATAGGAAGCATGCTTTTTCTTTGATTGGATTGTAGGACTTGTTGAAGATCTTGGAGATCAGAGCTCAACTTGGACTGGGCGAGGACAAACATCGTAAAAAGGTACATCTTCTTCCTCTTCTCTATAGATTAGCTTATCTAGGTTTAAAGGGATGTCAGTGATCAAAGTTAGCACCTTTTTTTCTTGATCTTAGAGGTTTAGGATCCAAGAGGGAATTCATCTATCCATAGGGGGATTTTCCTGTAACAGAAATTGGCAACTCCATTGGGGATTTTCGTGGTCCTCTGGAGTTCTACCGGTCCACTTGTCCTCAGTTCTATTGAAGGATTTAGGACTTGTTATCTTGACCATACGTTCAGACTGGACTGTCAACTGTACCCTCCCAGAGGCTAACTACAAATTGGTGACCTTAGTAGCCATAATCTTCAGTGTCTTACACAAGGTGATGATGAAGGGAAGCCTCACTGTACCTGGAACAGACATCGGTCAAACTCACTCAGGCTCCTTGGAGGGAAAATCCACATTTACTGCGTGGAATCTTGCACCAAGGCATAAGTCCGTTAAGCAGGTCGTCAATGTAATCGATCCACCTGCTCTATCCCCGCCCCTTCCTATATTGATCTCACAACGTTGGATTTCACCACCAACTAGTGGTTTCATTGTGGTAAGTTTTATTTGATTGTTTGCTTTTTAGATTCATAGCGCGTGTTGTTTTTTTTACTTAGTGGACCTTAGGTCGAGTCAGTGTTAATGGAATCAACACCTGGGAGTACTAATGGAGGAACCCCTTGTCCTGAGAAACCTTTCACCTTTCCTTCTTTTGGAAACATTGGTCCTCCGTACATTGCCACACTGAGTCTTTCGGGGCTCTCCATCAGATTACCGGTTTGGTTGTTCCCCACTCTGGTGATCTCAAATCTTCTCAGTGCTTTAGCTGCACCTAATGCTTCAGATGTAAGTACACCACCCACACATCAACCTCATGTCGACTTTTCACCTTCTTCACCTATTAAGTCTCCTTCCCTTTCTCCTTCTTCGCCTAGTGAAATCTCTAAAGCAAGTAGCCATGTTGATAAGAAGAAGAAGGAACAAAAAGAGAAGAAGAAGAAGAACCCGAAAAGGACCAAGCCTCCAACCATATCAGATGTTGGATCCAAGCAACTAGCTACTATTAATCGTACTGGGAGTGTTGATGAGGTCGACAAGATTAAAACGAAGAATCTAAAACCCAAATTCTCTTGTAGTCTTTGTAAGGGTGACCACTTTTTGAGGGATTGCTCTGGTCTCCCCAAGGTCTTAGAAATGTGGTCCTCCATGTCATCGGCCTCTGCTAGACATGTTAGTGACACCCTATCAACTAGTGACGTTAAGGTTGGTAAGAAGAAGACAAATGTCAAATTTCCTTGTATGTTATGCGAAGGTGACTCTCACCTTTGTCCTCGTATGGACGAGGCTTATTCTCTTTTGGAAAAGATTCAAATCCCAACTAGTTATCGTAAGATTTCTCCCCACCCATTGTTCGTTGATGGAATGGTCAATCTGGTTCCATCCCTGGTCAGTCCGGTTGATCAAGTGGTCAATATAGTTTCATCCTCAGTTGAAGCACTAACCAAAGTAGCCGATCCAGTTCCATCATCGATCAACCCGACTTTTCATCTGAAAAGTGAAACCCAAGTGACTGATCCAGTCCTGTCATTGGTCAGTCCCACCCTTCATATGAAGAGTGCCAATGTGGTCAATCCCACTCCTCCTTTGACGAGTGCCAAAGTGGTTGCTCCGGTCCCTTCATCGATCAGTCCAGTTTATCATGTCGTCAATGTAGTCACATCCTTAGTTGAAATTGTTGACAAAGTGGTTGATTTGATCCCATCTTCGGTTGATTTGGCTCTCCCATTAGAGAGTGCAACCCAAGTGGTCGATCCATTTCCACCTGTCGATCCCATTCTCCCCTTGGAGAATGAAACCAAGGTGGTCAATTTGATGTCGTTATCAATCGATCCTACTCTCCCGCTAGAGAGTAAACCAGATTCTGCCCACATTTTTCTCGTTGATACATAATCTACCATGCCGGGGGGCATTCCTCCCTCTCCTGCGAAACCCCCTCCAAGTAATGAGGCCATCCTTTTTGATTGGGGTGTGCTAACTGGACCTCGTCTTCCCTCTCACACTCCTTTCAAGATTACAGTACAGGTTTGTGGTCGGGACGTTCCTCATGCGCTGATAGATGAAGGTTCATCCGTTAGTATTTTGTCCTCTATTGCTTGGCAAGCTTTGGGTTATCCTCAGCTTGTGTCGATTACCCAGACTTTGTTCGCTTTTAATAGAAGAAACAATCACCCTTTAGGGATCCTTCCTCAATTTTCTATAACTTTGGGAGGGAAAACTGTCTTTATTGATGTTATGGTAGTCCAGGACCCCTTGGATTTCGATTTACTCCTTGGGCGAGATTATGTCTATGCCATGAAAGCTATTGTGTCCACTTGTTTTCATATGATATATTTACCTCACGATGGAAGAATGGTGACTATTGATCAACTTTAATTCGTTGGTCCTGACTTGATTACCAACCCAATGACATCCCTAAACATGTCTTATATGCAGTCGGTATCACCCCTGCCACAAGTCAATTATGTGGCATTGTCTCCCATGACTTCAACTTCCGATGACTTAGATCCGGTAGTTGACATGGTGATCTCTTCAGTAGGTCTATTAGAGCCTGATCTCCTTACCCCTATCACGGACCTCGACATGTGTTCCTTCTAGAGTGTTTTTCTTCCGTCCAGTGAATATCTCTTGGAAGCCATGATTGACGTTTGTCCCTTGACATGTATTCCTTCCAGAGAATTATCCTCTTGGAATCCATCATCAAGCAGAAGCCACGAGCATAGTTTTTTCTTCTTTATGGAAAGCTCGTTAAAAAATGAAACATAAGTCACGAGCATAGTTTTGATTCTATGTGTCAAGCTCGTTAAAAAATGAAACAGAGGCCACGAGCATAGTTTTCCTCTCTGTAGCAAGCTCGTTAAAAAATTAAACAGAAATCTGGGGACTAAACTCAGAGCCTTGAGCATAGTTCTTTTCCTGTGACAAGCTCGTTAAAAAATGAAACAGTCACCTCTCCCGTTAAGTTGAGTCTTTCTCTAGATCTCGTAGATGTGGATTCGAGTCTTTCGTTAGGTCTCGTATTTGAACCTTCATTTCATCCACCCTTATCCTTTTTCTCCATCTAGTACAAAAATTGGTGACAACCTTAAAGTCAGTGAATGAAATGAAGCTTGGGGGGCATGTCTCCAGCCTTTGATTATCATTTTGGAGTTAATCTCTTAGCTTTTCAAGCTGGGGGTAGAGTACCAATCATCCATGGGTATCCCAACCTTTGGAAATTACGTTGGGAATTAACAAGAATAGTTTAATTTTGTTTCAAGCTTGTTTAAAAATGAAACCAATACCGAGCTTAGTCTTTGTTCTTTTTAGCGCTCGTAAACACATGAGAATGTAACCAAGTATACTTTTATCACTTTTTCGGACTCGTAAAGGTTATACAAAAAAGGAACACCCTGGAGTCACCTTTAAGCTCTTTTCAGACTTTCTAAACATGAAAATATTGTCGAGTGATCTTGCTTCCTTTCCCACTCGTTAAAAGGTTTGAAAGGGCATCTTTTGAGTGATAATTTATCTCTTTTTCAGCCTCGCAAGACTAACATTAAGAAAAAGGACAACACTGGAGTCGTCTTTAAGTTCTTTTCAAACTCTCTAAACATGAAAAATCACCGAGTTTACCTTCTCTGGACTCGTTAAAAAAAATCATACATTGAAGGGCCCATGTGGGATTGAATGCTTACTTCTTCTAGTTCGTTAAACAAAGGAAGAGGTACTTAACAAAGGTGAGCTATATCGAGCATGTGTTATCCTCCTCGAGCTCATTAAAATAAAAAGAGGTACTCGTCTATCTGGATGGGGGAAAAATTGAAGGAAGCAAGCCAAGCAGTTTTTGAAAACATAACATGTCACTCTTACGGCCGCCCTTGAACACGACACTTTGTCTTTGCATACATTTTAATCCACTGAACCTCTGCACTGAACCAATCCTCTGAGTTTCTTTTCTCCTTTGGGTCACCTAACGAAAGTCACAGTATCCACTGCATTATCATGTTTTGGTCCATGTCATGTTTCTGCTGTTGTGCCTCAGTGTTCAAGGGAAGTGTCTTCCTCGAGAGTCAACAATCACAAATTTCCTATTTCAATACCTTTGTCAGTCCATGTTCATTTGATCCACCAATTTACATCTCTTTGTTAGTTTCATGTCGTTGATGGGGGATACATCAAGTCCCTCCTTCGACGAGTATGTTCATGTTGACTTCAACACATTATCTGGGAATTAGAATTAGAAACCAGTTAGTACTTTGGGACCTGCATGCCACAATGGTAGGCCTCCTCACTTTCGACAATAGGTTTACATCATTGACCTTTGATTGGATGATTGCACGGATGTTCGACTTCATATCATCTATTCACATTCGTTGGAATGTACTAAGGTACCTTGTGAATCATTGACATCAATGATGATTTCCCTCACACTTGTTAACGATTTACCTCATTGGCTGGTAATCAAGTGGTTTCTGCCATGTTTGACATCAAGACATCTGTTCACATGGTTAAACTCATACTGCATCAGGATCGGTAAGAAAACCCTGGGTTGAGTGATCACTCTTATATATACTTTTCCCAGGTTGCTACAAAGTTTCTTTTGAGACGATTGACACATATATTGTTACATGGATCCACTTTGTATTGGTCCATGGCTATGTCTTGGTGTCTCGTAGATCCACTGTGTATTTTTCGTGGCTATGATTAGTTCATTTCATGGAAGTATAGATCCACATTATATCTTTGGTGGCTATACTCTTTGTTAAATATAATTATGGATCCGCGGTGTATCTTATGGCGGCCATACCTTGCAAGTCTTTATCACCCAAGCATAGGTATGCCTACCTTGGGTTTGAAACATGTCATAATATTTGTTTGATGGTTGTGTGCAGCTTCTACCAAATTCTCCGCTTCCATACCCTTGCTCGAAAAAGTTTACAAAGTACTTCAGTCATCGGTTTCCATATTCTAACTTTGCACTTTGGGGGGCAATTTGTTACACATCAAAATTACTCACCTCAATGATGACCTATTGTCGTCATTACAAGTGTCACAAGTGTTGCAAGTGTTGCAAACATCATACTGTCATCTTGCCTATGTCGTGTCTCGAATGACATCACAAGGAACACTTGAAGACACCCTCAGAGACTGGATAAAGAAGGAGAAATCATTTGGCAAAGAGTACAAATCCTTTGCCTTGAGGAAGACCACTTAACAATGAATTTTGAAGGGCAACGCTCCCCTACCCACTAGCAAGGAGTGCTAGTGCTCCCTTCCCTCCTTTGGGGGAGCGTTGTAGCACTTTGTGCACCATTCTGGGGAAGCACTGGGATTTTTTGAGGAAATATTGGGCAATGCTCCCCTACCCACTATCAGGGAGCACTAGTGCTCCTTGAACTCCTTTTGGGGAGCGTTGTAGCACTCTGTGCACCATTCTGGGGGAGTGTTATCTGTTGAGAAAATAAGGGGAAGATCCCCCTTATCTCTGAAATCAGTTGGATTCGAATCTGAGGTCAAGGTTGGATATTAGGGAGAATCCACAACTGATGGAGAAAGATCCTCAACCTATCCCAAGAATCTCTAAAGTGGTTAGGCCTCTCCAAGCTTATATAAGGAATCCTTATCATGGTGAAGGAAATGGAGAAATTGAGAAATACCTAACTTATGATCTCATAAGGAAAGAGTACATTGAAGGCATCAAAATTATGATCTCATAAGGGAGATAATCAATGAAGCATAGTCATTTTTTTTGTGGATAATTTGAGCAAGGGTTTGGACCAGGGGAGCTGGAAGAGGCTGTTGCAGCTTCATCAATGGTCTGTAAGTATCTCTTTTGAGTTTTCATTAATACATGTGCTTGGCCTGTTTCCTTCAATATTGTGTATACCTACATGAATTGTCTTTAATGGATAGATCTAGTTTCAAATTAATCATAGTAGAATAGGAAGCATGCTTGGTCTTTGATTGGATTGCAGGACTCATTGAAGAGCTTGGGGATCAGAGCTCAACTTGGACTGGGTGAGGACAAACATCGTAAAAAGGTACATCTTCTTCCTCTTCTCTATATATTAGCTTAGCTAGGTTTAAAGGGATGTCAGTGATAAAATTTAGCACCTTTTTGTCTTGGTCTTAAAGGTTTAGGATCCAAGAGGGAATTCACCTGTCCGTAGGGGGATTTTCCTCTAACACACATCCCATATTCCACTTGACCAAAGGAAGTGAGAATCCTATGTGAATTAAGAGTAAGCAAATGTATAACCATGAGACCCTATCATATGCCTTATAATGATCTAGCTTGTTCATTGTTGTTGGAATATGTGAGGTTTTGATAGTATACAATCCCATTTGTGTTGATCTTATAGCCTCGTGTATCTATCGCCCTTCTAGGAAGTCTAACCGCTCTAGAGAGAATACTTCTAAGAGGAAAATCTTCAATATAATTGCAATGACCTTGGAAATAATTTTGTAGATGTAGTTGCATAGGGAGATAGGCCTAAAGCCCTCAAAAGTGTTAGTACAATCCAATTTTGGGTTGAGACCAATACAAGTGGAATTAAAAGATACAACACTCTCCTAGAAATTCTCACTTCTTCAACAAGTCTAAGCAGGTCCTCACCCAATAGGTCAAAAAACTCAATACAGAATTTCATAGTCCAACCATTCGAGCCTAAAATCCTATCTTTATTAAAGGATTTAAGAACATAAATAAGTTCCTCCCTTGTGACAACCCTATACATCCTCTCATTCTCCTCTTCTCCAACTAGTCTAGGGAAACAAGATGCCACCTTGAGAATTTCTTCAGTGTTTGCTCTGTTTGGTTCTTTGAACACCTCCTTAAAATGTTGCACTCTTAATTCAACAATATCCTAAAAGGTGTTGACCTTCCTCCCTTCCCTATTTATTACTTCTCAAATTTTATTAACACGCTTTTTGTGATTGGAAAATATTGAAAAAATTTGGTGTTTTTATCCACCAATTCAATTCAAGTTGCCCTACTCTTGAGCCTCCATTCCCTTTCCCCATCTTGAAGTAAATTTTACCTTTTTTGACTGCAAATCCTTCAAAGTGACCTTATCCTCATAACTAAGCTGAAATCCTAGATTAGAATAAAAAAGTTATTCCAGATTATTCTCCACTTCGTTTAGTTGACCATCCCTTTCTCTACTTTTTTTTCTGCCTAGTCAACCACCTTTTCCTTAACTATTTTCAAATACTTTACAAGTTGTTCACTAGCAGTGCCCTCCTATGAGGGATCATACCTCAACCAATTTACCTTCACCAGATATTGAAACTCCTTCTCACTGGCACATCCTGGATTAAACTTGAAATGAACTCTCAGCTTTGGATTATTTTTATCCAATTCCAAAACAATGGGGGAGCGATCTGAGAATCTATTGGATCCTACACATGACCTATACCTTTCCACCTTCTATATAAATTCCCCATGAATCAAAAACTTATCAAGCCTTTTCAAAACACAATCTACCCTGATATATTATTGCTCCAAGTTGTCTTGAGCTTAATAGGCTCAATGTCTAAAACACTTGCCTGATTAAACAAGTTATGGAAGAATCCATATAATATATCTACTCTATCACTAGACCCCCCCATACCACCCTTCTATTCAAAGTAAGATCTAAGCCCCCCCCAATAATGAGGTTATCAAGTTTAAAACATTCAAAAGCAATCAATTTTTCCTAGTAATTTTTTTTCTTTTCATAAGGTCCATACACATTTAGTGAAGTCAGAGTCAAGCCCAAGCTTTTACTGTATACCTCTATGCAAATCTCTAAATGAATACCTAAATAATTAATAAGGGACACATTGTGATTCCAAGAAGTAATCAACCCCCCTTAAAACCCTTATGAATGTAAAGCAAGAAAGTCACATCCCCACAAATACTTTTTGAGTTCAAAAATTAATTGGTCTCCCTTTCCCATTGTCTCCTGAATAAGATTTTTTATCGCACAAGTTGTAGGTTGGGAAAATCTCAACCCAACCAAAAAATGCCGACAACTAAGAGAACACCTACCCACTATCAGGGAATCCTTATGACCCTAGGGGAAATGAGATGGAATATGACGAGATGAAGAGGAGTCCCTCTATAGGTCAATGATAGAAGGTGGAAAGAGCTTGAAAAGAGTCTCGTATATTGTAAAATATATGCCACACTGTAGTAGACTTTCCAAGTGGTGATTGAACCTGCCATAGACACAAGGAAAACGAAGATACAAGCCCAATATTATGTTGGAAAAGAAAGTTAAGATTGTTGTCCCTAATTGCATAAATAAACAGTAATATATATCAGAAATAAAATGATAATGAGAGCTGCAAATAAATATGTTTAAATTCTAATTGAGATTGCAAGAGACAAACTAGCAATGCCTAGTTAACTCAAGAATGAAAGAGCAAGACTTTAGCTTGAAATAAGGCTGTAAGAAATAGTATTGCATAGATATAATTTACATACTTATGTATGTAGCATTCACTTTGTTACAGCCAAGAGATCAACCATCAAAACTTGCCAACAATCCACCCAAAAAGTGCGTTAGGGTTAGTAGATTATAGGGGAAAACTTTTAGCAACTTTTGACTATTGGTTTGAGAGTTAATTAGAAAGTTGTATTAGGGTTTATGTAGCCCTAATAGATGTAGATAAAATGTTATTAAAGGAAAAATAAGCACTTAGCCAAAGGTGATGCCCTAGTGGCTCAACCAAGCATATAAAGCATAGAATTGATTCAAATTTAAACAACCTCAAAATCCCAAGTTTTCACGTTAACCAATGCAAGATTTTATTTCTCCAATGCAATTATTTTTAGTGCCTTTAGATATTGGGTTATGGAATCAAACAAATGAAGAGCTAACAAGTGCTATCTCCTTGGGGGTTTAAGCCCTTTTACTCCCCAAGGCAAGCAAATGCTAACTAGGAGATACTAGGAGGGTGTAAACCCTTTTAATTCTCCTAGTAAAACCTTGTTTAACAAATAAATTATAGACAAAAATGATAAATAATGGTGGGGTTTTAAATCCTTATACTTCCCAATAAATCTATCAAATCAAACTTGTAACCAAGCAATGAAGTATCAAAAAGATAAATCCTTAACTAGTCCAAGAAATGACAAGATAAACCTACTCTTACCAAGATAAATCCACCATGAATGCAAAAGAAAAGCTCCAAGAGAGGTAGCACACTACTTCTTCCACCAATAGCATGAAGAAATAAAGACAAGGGCACAAGAGAGAAGAGATTGCCCAAATAGGGTGCAAATTACAGCTAGGAAGGCTTCTCACAATGGGAGAGTTATGCTGATAATGAGATACAAATGCTCTTTATTTATACAAAATGTCTTAAACATAGTTTGTCCACATAATTTAGGGTAAACCAAAAGATAAGGGGTCAACAACCCTAATATTTCCCCTTTACAAAATAATATTATTTAATTCATACTTTTGCACATGAAAGAAACCCTAAAACATAACATCACCCTCCTTTTGGGAAACTTTTGACACTTTTTAGCAAGTTGTTGAGATTGGAGAATGGACATTGGGCTTCCAAAAGACATCTTCCAAGATCCTAGGACCTCTCTCCACTAAAGCAAGGTGTCACTCCTCATCATGGTGCCAATTATCACATCACCACCACATCCTAGCCCATGTGTGATGTCAAGCTTCAAGAAAGTGATGTCTTGCCTCTTCCAATCAGGGATAATTTTAAGGATGGAAATTTATTTTGAAATGTAGAAACGTTGGTGAATCTTACTAGTCCTTTATATGTCAACTATAAATGTTTGGCAATATTTTTGTAAAAATATTCAAATTTCTAAGGATTTTATATAGTTTTTATAAAATTTTGGCGATTTTAAAGGTAAAATAATTTTTTCCTATAGAATTTGGGCGAATATTTTTAGAATAGTGAATCATTTTTTGGGAAAAACCATGGAAAATTATCCCATAGGTGAAATTTAGCCCCAAAAATTTTCCTTGCTTCCAAGAAAATCGTTTGGCATGTAGAGGCTAGGAAAGATCCTTCAAGGTGTCCTCTAGGCCTCCAAAGGCATGTCTCTGTGATCCAACATGTGGGCCCTTGGCATCCAACCTATGGGCTTTAAGCCCCATGGAAGCCCAAGCTAGGCTTGTTCCTCCAAATCAGTCCACCAGCTAGGTCATGCAAAGACAAGTGGATATGCCCTCCAAGGATATCAAGTCAAAGCATCATGATAAGTAAAATAAATCAATAAAAGAGTCATCTAAGAAATTACATCCAAACCACCTCATCAAAATAAACTAATTCTCAAAGACCCAATGCAATTTTCCAAGTTTAGGTATGGGAGGGTTGAAAAAACAACCTATTGGGTGAATGGTACCTCGAGTCTAGGGGTGTTTCCCGAGGGTACCTCCTTCTAAGTCATATGGATGATGTGTTATGGAGGAGGGGAATACTTTTGGGCATGGTGTTCATGACATACAAGGGATTGTAGTGTCTCACTTATGGGTGCCTTTGTAGAGGGTGTGTTGCACCTTTGTTTTCAATGCAACCTTTTTCCAAGCCCATTTGTTGCCTTTTATTATTTTTAGGATGCTTCCAGGTTGAATAAAAGGTGGGGCTTCTACCTAAGCATGAAAAAATATGCCCACCTTGACTCTACCCTAGTCACTTCATGCTTCCCCAAGTTGGAAACGGGTATGGGGCTTCTACCTAATCAATAAAAACAATGCACACACATGCTCCTCCCTGGTTGGCATTTTTCTATTAGTCATTTTTTTACAGGTCCCATTAGTTTCTCATGAGAGACATTTCATTGTCCTCGAGATCCTTGGGCGAGCATCTACAAGGTTAATGGTTTAGATTTTATCTTTTTCCAGCCACAAGCCTTTGGGCCTTCAAACCCTTCTTCCCATGAAGTGAGGGACAACCCCTTCTTGGGTCAATACACCCAAAAAATCCAAAAGGTGAGGAGATGAGGGGATGAAGTGTGGAAAGTGACAAGTATGGTCGAGAATGGAATGATGAATCATCAAAAGGACTTCCCAATAGCATACCTATCCCTAAGGGTGACCCACTTACTAGGGAGCAATGTCAACCACCAAAGTGAAATGGGGCAAAGAGCATAATGTCCAAGCAAATGTCACATAATCAAAAGCAGTAATAGATGAAATGAACTAAAATGCCGCAAATATTGAAATGAAACTCACCATAATACCTGACTTGTACCTCACGGAGCAAGATCCAATGTCTTTCGGACGCCAGCTGATGTGGTGGATACCATTTTCATCAACTTGGATCTGTGGTGGTGAGGTGGGTCTCTATCTGTGCAAGTGGACATTGTTGATCAAGCTGTCTCTCAGTACTCCATGTTTGCAACCTAAGGGCCTCGAGACATCATCTCCTTAGTTATCCCTAGGATTTGGGGATAAAAATAATTATATATGGTTTGTGTTGGGTATGGGTTATATTCTTTGCATGACTAGACCTAGTGTTGGTTGCAGGGTGTTGGCCCTTGACCAAGTTTTGGAGAACCTTGGTCATGTTTTGACCAATTTTGGGACTTCGACAAGCTGGTCGAAGATGGAGCGCAAGTCGAAGCTGAGATCGTGGGATCTTGCCCCCTTTTCAGGGATTTTTGGGTTTAGGGTTTATGTAACGGGTATGGGATGTCAGCCCATGGGTTTTGACCCATGTTTAGGCCTTTTTGTAAAGTATAAATATATACCTAGGTGATGTAAGAAAGAGGAGATCTAGTAGAATCGGCTTAGTGCGTATCTATAGGCTTTGTGCATACTATGTGTTAAGACTTGCAGAGCTGAGTGCAAGTGATTGTAAAATGCTTGTGTGCAGACTGTGTAAGAAGGCTTTGTGCTGTGATCTAACTCGGGGAAGAAGGATCTGGTGAGGTGCATGCAGATCTCATGTCCTATGTGGAGTTGGGTTTGTTGCTCTGTGCATGTAAGGAGGTTGACATAAGATAATAAAGAAGAGAAGAGTTCGTGGACGTAGCCCCACACTAGGGTGAACCATGTATATCATGTGTTATGGTTGCTTTGTGCATTATGGTTGTTGTCTTGTTTATAGAATTTAAGCTTAAGTGCAATAATGAATGTTTAGATGAATATAGTATGATAGCTTAGTGCTTAGTGCTTAGTGATGTGAATGAATGCTAGATCTGATGTCTTTCCATGTGCTAAGTGCTTAGATGTGTTAGATCTGGTTGAATATTGCGTTGTTATGTAATTAGAGTTTGGATCTATGATGTGAATAAGGGTTAAATAATAATGAATGTTAAATGCTAAGTGCTATGTTAGAGTGGTGTAATCACATATCTATGTCCCAACTAGGTTGCAAACATTTGAGTCCTGCAACCACCCTTGCCTCTACCTTGGGAGACTTCATCTGTTTCGCAGGTGTTGCTGAAAGGGCCGATAGTTAGGGTTTTTTTGGTGCGTTGTTGAAGCGTTGAACCTTGAGTCTGCCCCTATGCCAACAAATGGTTCCATTTCCAGGACTTGAAACTGTGATTGTTGGGAACTGAAGAAAAGAAAGCTCTGTGCGTAGATCTGCTGCTTTAGTGCACAATATTCTACTTGACTTGTGAAGCTCCGTGCTAAGAAGAGAAGTTCGATCTGAAGAAAAGAGGTAATATCTTGAAGCTTTGTGCTCTGATAAAGGTAAGATAGGTGAATTTTTTTCTTCGAAAGAATGGATCTAGGTATGATTAAAATATTCGGTCCTAGTCTAAAAACTAGGGTACAACTAGAAGAAAGAATATTTGATACGAATAGATCTGATAGAAATAATGAAAGATGTGTTATTCCTATGCATAGAAAGAATGTTTGGACTAACAATTGGATGCAGGATCCTAGAAAGAATTTTGTGCAGGCTAGTTACTGTGATCCCAGTGCGTAGTACAGGAAAGGTTAGGGATCATTTAAGAGAAAGAGAAGATTAACCCTTTGTTACAGTTGCAGAAGGCCAAGACATCTTGCTAAGGAATGCCCTGGTAGAATACCTAGTTGTCTTTGTTGTAAATCTATGGACCATGAAGTTTTGGATTTCCCTAGAATGATTGCTAAAGTTGAAAATATGAATATGAGAAAGACCAAGAGACTAAGACTATGGAAAAACCCCAGAAAGAATCAGAGAGTGTATTATTGCAGATGAAAGAAACCCTGAATAACCACAAAGACATTAGTTTATCAGAGATCTTCAAAGAGAAAGAGTGCATAGAAACAAGAATAGGAGACTTCGACATAGACTATGTTCTGGATGAGGAAACACAGGTGAATATCATAACATAAAAAACTTGGGAAATTTTTGGAAAGCCTGTTATGGTTCCTTCTTTAGGAGGAATAAGATTATTTAGAGGAAAGATAATAACCCTATGTGGAAGACTTACCCAGACATCTATGAGTGCTCATGGAACTTCAACAAAGGAATAATTTGAGGTCGTTAAGTTTGTTGAGACCAACGCCCCATTTTTTCTTTTGCTAGGAAAGACCTGGATTGAGAAAGATCAGACACAAAGGAAACAAGAAGAGGAAGATCTAGAACAGAAAAAGAAAGAACTAAGAAATCTCATGACTAAGAGAATAGCACACTTGATAGAAGAACAAGGGAACAAGTCAAAGCTGCTAAGGACCAAATATCTAGACGTCGAAGTTGAAAGAACCTAGGAAGATGTGAAACACATGTCTGTACAAGAGAATAGAGCACCTACCCCAGATAAAGAAGAAGTATCACCCTTGAACCCTATGAAATATCATCAACAATGCGAAGTTACTATGCCAAGAGAAGATAAGAATCAAAATGGGAAGAGGAACCCAGTAACTCGGATTATAGGAAAGACAGATAGAAAGCTCAGTAAGAAGAAAGCAAAGTTAGAAAAATTGCAATGAGTTGCAGAGAAGACTTCGCAGAAGGAAGGTTTTCAGAACTTGGACTTCGCTGGGATATCAGTACAACATAGATTGGCATTTCGCCATGGCAAAGAAATATGACCATTGGAGGCATTATGACCGTTATCCCGACACTCGTGAACAGTTAGGAAAGAATTTATGGCTCGAAAGCTCGCCATTGGACCGTTAGGACCGCCCCTTAATAGACGAAATTGCATTGATTAAGGCTTTTTGACCCGTTGGAAGAAACCGTTACGACGTTGTCTATTTATCCCATCGAACATTGCACTGAGAACACTTTTGCAAACAATGATTCTTTGAGCCCACAAAGAGATGACTATTACCACGCTGTGTTTATTGAGATTTCCCCACCCGTTCTATTACAGTGAGTGTTTGATCACCGACCTGAGATACCTGATCTTGAAGCGTGTATGTCAGACGACATTAGTGCAGTAGAAAATTCCGTCGAATAAATTCTAATCGACCTCATGGCTAAGAAGGTGATGTCCGTAGGAGTTCAAGCCTCATCGATGAGAGGAGTGCAAGTGTCCCCATCGACTGCTCGTGGATGTGGACCATTCCGAGCTGCGACTGAGAAAAGAACTAAGCATCGTGATGACTTGGCAAATGCGAAGCTAATCCTAACCATCCTGCCCGACTACATCCCACCCTTGGCCGGTGAGGTCAGTCATGACAGTGTCTTAAGGGACTTCGACTACACAATCATCAATGCGTACCTCCCGAAGGGAATATGCATAGTTAGACCGCAGTTGGAGAGGATTCTGACCTTGAAGATCAACGACTATAACTTAGGAGTCTGAAAAATCTATAGCATGCTCGCACCTCACAATTATTTGACCAAGACGAAGGGGAAGAAGTCAAAGATCATCCCACAACCATGGACTATGGACATCGCGAGGTCCACTATCCTGAATGTGATGAAGATACCACATTTTAGAAGGCATCAAGAGTTTAACACGTGTGTTAAATTCCTGATGTTGTGCTTCCATGATGGTTATCCATGGATACACAGATGCATCACCATTGATCCGCCATTGATCCATAGGATCATTGGATTAAGCATGCAAGGACAAGACCCACAAGAATTTTATCCAGGGAAGGCTGCAGATCACGCCCCGACACAAACGATTAAAGACACCTATGGCAATGTGGAGAAAGGAAAGTGAGGCTATAAGGTAGCTTCCATTCATAATGGCGTAGTGCACCTAGCTTGCTAGTTGATCGTTGGTAAGTTAGTAAGGAAGAATAGACCCACGCAGGTCACGGGGTTTGTCGTTGACCTCATGGGAAAATGCATGGAAGGACTACAGATGAACTGGGCGAGATACCTTGTCAACCAGTTAGAACAGGACTGCCGCAAAGCTTAGGATCAGGTATACGAGTTCCATTTCAATTGGCTCCTGATCCTCATCGTGTTCATTGCTTGAGAGATGCTGGAAGGAGAGACCTTCCTTGACATCAAGTTGTTTGAGCCACTAGTTGCGAAGTTCACCATGCTCTGGCATTCGAGCAATATGGGGAAACAATGGCAGTCAAACGCAGTGTTCCACACCTACTACTTGCATTTGAAGAGGGCTATTGGGTCTTTCTCTCGTATAATGCTAAACACCCTGGATAGGTTAAGGCCCCTTATGAAGTTTTGCGCATATAGGAATTTTATTTATATCACTACGCGTACAAACAAAAGTAAAGAAGAGCTTCAGTCCTACTACAAGCTCACAAAGGAGGACTTGGAAGAAATCACTAAGGAATGGCCCACAGAGTTCCTTATACCAGTTGACCAGGCAGAACTGTCTGACCCTGACCTCATTGTAAGTCTGGTGGTTACTCGCGAAGAATATGATGCACCCAACAGTATCAGAAAGAAGAATAAAGAAGAGGTACAGAATCTGAGCAACACATCAGAAGAGACCGCTTCAGATTTTCCTGGAGGAGGAGGTGGTGACAAAGTAGACAAAGAAGAGAACAATGGGGAGGAAGATCAACAAAAGCAAGGCAAAGTAACACTGCCACACAATCCCCTTGATGACACAAATACATCTAGGAAAAGGAAGGTTTCCCCCATGAAACCTTCTTCACAGAAGAAGTTCAAAGCTAGCAAGCCCAAGATGGAGACTGTACTTATGATGGATGACATCGACCTAATCATCGTTGCTGTCTCATATACTACAGAAGATATTTTACAACACAATGAAGCAAAACAAGAAACCATGTATGAAAGAATTGAAGAAGAGCTGAGAGGGGTACAACAAGCCCTTCACTCCAGCCACGCAATGTCCACTATGCCCCCACCATCAGAATAAGTAACGTTGGGAGACGAGCCTGCCCAACTCCGTAGAATAGCTGATGCGACCGAAGATCACCTTCGTCGCGTGCAGGAAGAAAAAGGACAGGCCATAGTGGCCCTGAAGCAAGCACAAGAAGAAGTCATAGAGCAATGTCGAGTTGCGTAGAAGGAAAAATATGACCTCCAAGAAAAGTTCACAGAGGATAGAGCGTAGATCCAACAGGAGAAAGAACAACTTCTCGTGGAGCAGGTTGAAGTTAAAGAAGCATTTAGAAGAGCACTTTGCTCTGTGACAAGATTAGAACAGATAGAAGAAGACCCATTGGAGAATCAAGTGGAAAATCTTGCTGAAGCCATTCAACAGCTCCAACAGAGGGTAGCAGAATTGGAGTTACAAGTAGTACCAAGCACTCCGTAGGAAGTGCGAGACTAGCGGGAGGAAACTGCCTGAAGTGCGAGACTAGCGGGAGGAAACTGCCTGAAGTGCAATATAGAGAATCAAGGCATCATCCTTGGAATGTAAACAACTTAGTAGTCGAAGTGCACAAAATTATGAGCGCCCTATCGAGGACCCTGAACTGAAGACACTGGAGTCACAGCTCCAAGAGGCAAAGCAACAAGCAACAATAGTACAAGCACAGTTGAATCCCTTGTCAACAATCAAGCGAATGAAAATATCCCAAGAATAGCGCACGACTCAATAATAGGTCCATGCCATACAGAGCAAAGTCATGGAAGTGACTCAGAGGATCCAACCAGTGCAGGATGCAGCTTGCCTACTTTTTTAGGAGATTGAAGGACGAGGAGCAGAACTAGAACAAGCAGTCACTGTAGTCGAACAACGCTTGGAAGGACCTATGTCCGAGGCAGTTATTCAAGAGTTCACCAAACAGGAGGCCCGGGTGAAGCAGCAGGTCGAAGCAACTCGAGCCAATCTCAAGGCATTTGAGGCAGAGTTACCTAGAGCAGAGTGACTCGGGATGAGTCACAAGTGAGTGTTGGGGGCTTGTTGGCCCTTGACCAATTTTGGAACTTCGACAGGCTGGTCGAAGATGGAGTGCAAGTCGAAGCGAAGATCGCTGGATCTCGCCCCCTTTTCAAGGATTTTTGGGTTTAGGGTTTATGTAACGGCTATGGGATGTCATCCCATGGGTTTTTACCCATGTTTATGCCTTTTTTTTAAGTATAAATAGATACCTAGGCGATGTAAGAAAGAGGAGACCTAGTAGAATCGACTTAGTGCGGATCTAGAGGCTTTGTGCATACTATGTGTTAAGACTTGCAGAGTTGAGTGCAAGTGATTTTAAAAGGCTTGTGTGCAGACTGTGTAAGAAGGCTTTGTTCTTTGATCTAACTCGGGGAAGGAGGATCTGGTGAGGTGCGTGCAGATCTCCTGTCCTATGCAGAGTTGGGTTTGATGCTCTGTGCATGTAAGGAGATTGACATAAGATAATAAAGAAGAGAAGAGTTGGTGGACATAGCCCCACACTGGGGTGAACCACGTATATCCTGTGTTATGGTTGCTTTGTGCATTATGGTTGTTGTCTTGTTTATAGAATTTAAGCTTAAGTGCAATAATGAATGTTTAGATGAATCTAGTATGATAGCTTAGTGCTTAGTGATGTGAATGAACGCTAGATCTAATCTCTTTCCATGTGCTAAGTGCTTAGATGTGTTAGATCTGGTTGAATACTGCATTGTTCTATAATTAGGGTTTGGATCTGCGATGTGAATAAGGGCTAAATACTAATGAATGTTAAATGCTAAGTGCTTTGTTAGAGTGGTGTAATCACAGATCTGTGTCCCAGCTAGGTTGCAGACATTTGAGTCCTGCAACCACCCCTACCTCTACCTTGAGTGAGACTTCATCTGCTTCGCAGGTGTTTCCAAAAGGGTCGGTAGTTAGGGTTTTGTTGGTGCATTGTTAAAGCATTGAACATTGTGTCTTCCCCTATGCCAACACGAGGTTAAAGGGGTGTTGATTGTGGGATCACAAGGATGTTGGTTGTGGAGCCTGATTATCTTCCTGATACTTATCTAGGTATGCCTACCCCCCTTCTGCTGGGGGTTCGAGGTATGTACCCCAAATGAAGGGGGTCTGGGGGGGTGCTCTACCCCTCCTCAGTTGGGTGGATCTACCCCTCCCCAGCTGAGGGGCATGGGGGCCAGTGGGACCCCAAAATTTTTTTTGGTAAAACTGCCTTGTAAAATATTGTAATTTCGTAGTCAATTTGGTTCATTCATTATAAGGTTGTAGATTTGACAATACAAGTTATGTTAGGGTTTTTTCCCAAGAAGGAAACACTCTTTTTGTATGAGGGCTTTGTATTGCGACTGTGTATGATGAATAGAATAGGCGTGTCTCTAAACATGTTTTTGGTTTTCCTGGTTTGGATTTCTAGGGTAAAATATATGTTTAATGTGTGTGTGTGTCTATGCCATTGAATCTTTTATGTTTTTATTAAGAATATGTTTGCAATAATTAATTGTACAAGGTTAAAATCTACATTCTCTATTGGAGCTATCTTTGGCTTCAGGGGGATGCCTTTGTGGCTAAGGGTTTGTCTTGGGTTAGTGATAAGCCTTGTTAAAGTGGGATATCCATGGCATTGATTCTTTAGGTGAAAAGAAAGGACAAGCAATTCGAAAATAGAGATTGAGAAATTTAATGGTCAAAGTTTTGAGTTGTGGAAGCTCAAGATGGAGGATCTATTGGTAGAAAAAGATCAGTGGATAACGATAGATCCAAGTATTTCACCTACAAAAACACCAACAAAAGACTAGAAAAAGTTGGATCATAAGGCAAAGAGAACAATCCGGTTGTGTCTCGCATATTCAGTATTACTGAATGTGTCATGGGAAGCTACAACCATGGAATTATGGGATAAGTTGGGGACTTTGTATCAATCAAAGTTCATGGTAAATAAATTGTTCCTGCAAAAGAAGATGTATAACCAAAGTATGAAAGATGGAGGCTCGGTGATAGAGCATATGAATGCCTTCAATATTGTGGTAAGTAAGCTATTATCTGTTGATATTAAGATTTATGATGAAGACAAGTGTATTAGTTTATTGAGCTCTTTACCAGACTCGTGGGATAATTTGGTTGTGGCCATAGGTAGTAATTCAACTACTTTAACTTTTGATTATGTGGTATCATCCTTGTTCTTGGAGGAGATGAGGTGGAAAAATATGGAAAGCCAAACACAGATGCATTATTTGCAAGACGACGCTCCTAGGAAATAAATAGATATAAATTCTCAAGTGGGATATCTAAATCTAAGGGAAGACCTAAATCTCTCGGAAAGTTTGTAAAGGTATGTTGGAAATGTGGAAAAGAAGGGCACTTCAAGAAGCAATGTAGATACAAACGTGTTGAGAGAGGGAAGGGATTTGATGATGGTCCTTCTGAAGAAACAAAAACCTCCATGAAATAAGGAGGGGATGTGTACTTGGATTCTTCAAGTACAGATGCAGATGATGAGGCATGGCTAGTTAACTCCAATGCATCCTTTCATATGACTCCTAACACATAGTGGTTTTGCGAATATGAAAGGTATGATGGAGGTGATATTTTCCTAGGTGATGACTCGACAACCAAAATCATAGGATGAGGACAAGTCAAGTTAAAACTCATGGATGGAAGGATTATAACACTCCCTAATGTTCTGCACATCCTATATTTGGCTAGAAATTTTATGTTTGTAAGCAAAATGGACAATGTAGGGGTAAAAACAATGTTTGACAAAGAAACATGCAGGATGGTTCGAGGAGCAATGGTGTTGCTAAACGAAGTTCAGTTTGGAACTCTGTAAAATATGTAGGGAATCACTATTAGTGATGGGTGTAATAGTTCCATTGTTCCTAATATTGGAGCTAAAGAATAAAAAAATTCTACAGTCTCTGGAGAAAAGGATATGTTGTGCCATCAAAGACTAGGGCATATCAGTGAGAAGGGATTTCGACTACTACATGGTAAAAGTATGGTTGAAGGTATGTATAACTACTCTCTAGATTTTGATTTATGTGATCATTTTGTATACGGGAAGCAGAATTAGGTAAGATTCCCCTCTGGTGCAATGAGGGAAGAGGGAATTTTATAGTTGGTGCACAGTGATGTGTTTGGACTTGTAACGTACCTAGCCACCCATAGGTTGGCCACGCTACTCCAAAAACTCACTTTTGAGCCAATTTTGAATTCAGATAATAATTAATCTGAAATCAAGCATGAAAGACTCACATGCATTAATCAAGATCCATGCTACAACATAAAAGAAATAAATAGTGTGCCATGCACAACAAATAACCAACAAGCATACACATAGAAATAAATCTCAAAGATAATTAAATACACAACGGAAAATACATTGTACAAAATCCATATAGATCACTTATCTTTTCAAGTAAACATTTGTTGATTAAGGTTGGTTGTCATTGATTTCAACCCTTGAAGAAAGCCCTGTAGCACAAAGGTTTGGGTAATGGACCCAATATTGTTTGATGTAAATATGACTCATTATTGTTTTTTCATGGTTGATAAGAAGTAAATATGGATGAACTCCAAAGTGGTCCCCTTATGGTGAAAGCCCTCACGGAAAGACGCTTTGTGGAGTTAGAGAACCCATGATTAATTGTGGAATAATGAGATGAAGGAAAGTGAGTTTGTCAGGGAAAATATCCTATATGGATAGTGCTTTTCATGTCATTTCCTCTGGTATGTGGAACGACACATAATTTCTCACGGTTAGAGAGTTATGGCCATGAGAAGTTGGAGACGCCAGGTTTGGGTAATGGACCCAAGTTTGTTTGATGGGTAATAGTATGTGTTATGATATATTTCAGATAATACTATTTTATATGGATAGTACATGTCATTCCATTTCTAGTGGTATGTAGAACGTCACATAATTCCTCACGGTTTAAGAGTTATGGCCTTACGAAGTTGGAGGACCCTCATATGTCATCTAGAAGCCCGAAAAGGTCAAAGTAGTCAAAGTGGTTTAAGAGATTTTAAAGGGTAAATAATAAAGTGAAGTGATGAGTGTATTATAATTCAAAGTTAATACAAAATAAATTATTTCAATAATAAATTTAATGGAGAAATTAGAAGTGGACCCAACCCTAAAATAAGGAAAGTGGGCCAAGTGACCTAGAAGA
>ML785803.1:41390-57746 GCA_009831015.1 Picea engelmannii
ATACAAAATAAATTATTTCAATAATAAATTTAATGGAGAAATTAGAAGTGGACCCAACCCTAAAATAAGGAAAGTGGGCCAAGTGACCTAGAAGATGTTTTTAAGGAAGCTACTTGGAGAGTATAAATAAGAGGCAAGTCTCTTTCATTTGAATAAAACTTGAGCATATTGAATATCTATAGGTGTCTGAGGTAAAAAAATGATATCTAAGCCGAAATTCTGAGGAAAGTGAAGAAAAGAAGGCCGAAATGCAAGGAAGGATAAATTCTTTTGATGGTGCTTTCTAAGGTATGTTATTTATAGGTCATCTCACCATTTTTGCTATAATTTTTTTTCTATAATGATTCAGATCTTGAAATTGCTATGAATGTGAGAAAACATATCCAAGTATCTGTGGTAAAAAATTCATCTTGTGGGTCATTTTATTTTGGGATTTACACTCCGTGGAAATAGGGTTTGTGGCCAGTCTTGAAACTAGTCAAAATCAGGTGTTTCGGGTAAAAAAGTCATAACTTCTTCAAAACAGTTCCAAATTAAGTGAGACTAGATGTGTTGGTTAGGGTACAGTATTTATTATTCTATGTAATATTTTCAGATCAATTCATTAAATATTTTGTGCGGGGGAACGCTCTACAAGGTCGCTCTCTAGAATAAGCTAGAATTCAGCAAGGTATGCCATTTTTGCCATAACTCCTTTTCTGAGAGGTTTCAAGTAGTGACACTTGGAGGAATTGTATAAAACACACTAAATAACATTGTATATAAGTTTCAGATCTTTATACATTACAGGTTCAAAGTTATGATTACTTCAAGTTAGGGGTGTTGACTAATCCAAAACTAGGCATGTGAGACTAAAGAAAAGTTTGATGAAAATGATAGTCTCTAGTTTTTAAAGTTAAGGAAGGTTTGCAGGAATGTGATCATATACACCAGGTCTATTACAGAGCTACAAATAAGATTTGGATGATGAAATTGATGAGGGCTTTTGGTTGTGGTACATGATTGAGTACATGGTTGAGACAAGTAGTTGATGAGTTGGTGTACATACATGAGGTTTATAGTTGATGATGTTGGTACATATTGATGAGTCATATTCGATGAGTAGTTGACACATGATTGGTACATACTTCGTACATGGTTGGATGCACTTTTTTTATGGTACAGGTTGATTACAGGTTGGTGCATGGTTGATGCACTTGTTTATGGTACAGGTTGATTACAGGTTGGTGCATGGTTGATGCACTTGTTTATGGTACAGGTTGATTACAGGTTGATGCATGGTTCAGATTTATTGGTACAGGTTTACAACGGTATATCTCAGAGTGATAGTGTGATAATGGTTCCATCATTCTACTTCTACTTCAGGGTGGCAGGACGGGGCAAGGACAAGTGGTTGTAGCCACCTTCTGGTTGTAGTCGGAGAACATTGGGGGTTGTAGCCTCCTTCTGGTTGTAGCCAAAGAATTGGGGAGTTGGATCTTCCCTCAGGTTGTAGTATGAGAAACTAGGGGGTTGGAGCCTCCTTCCAGTTGCAGCTGGAAAACAAAGGAAGTTGGTGCTTCCAATGAATGTAATTCTTCAAGACGTATAAGAAAAAGCATTTCATGGTTTTCTCCCGATTTGGGTTTCCACGTAAAACACTGGTGTACTGTGTATATGTGTGATTGTTTATTTCTTACTACTTATTATTGGATAATAATTCTACATTGATATAATATTTGAAGAAAAAGGATTATAATTACACTATTACTGATTCACCCCCCCTCTCAGTAATCCAACAACATTCACCAATTGGATGCAGACCAAGGAAGTTCCTCCCATCTATATACATTGTTCTTCATGTACTCTCAACAATAGGTCACCCCTGAGCTAGGGCTATGAATCCACAAGGACGAGTCCTAGGCCAAATCTAAAACACACAACAATTGGCTAACTAACTCTCAGGTTTCCCAACCACACAACAATTGGCTAACTAACTCTCAGGTTTCCCAGCCACACAACAAATTTGAATTTACATCTCTCTTTCGCCCTCATCCTGCACAACCCAAATAAATGAACACCTTTCTCTTCCATGTAGTCCCTCGGGCCGTTCCATTTCTTTCTAGGGCTCCAGTGCTACTGGTCAAGAAATCTCCCTGCTAGAAGCTCCAAGGATTCTTAGTTGTGGACAATTGTTTCCGAACTACCATCAATATCATGCACACATGCATCCATTCCCTCCTGGAATGATTAGTAATATATTACAACCATCTAGTAATGGATCTCCTCCTCCAGTCATTCATTTCCATGCTCCCCACCAAGAGCACATGAATTCAACACGAGTGAAATGAGGAATTCTAGAGTGAAAAATGATTAACCAAGAGCAACCCCCAAATAGCCCATGGGCAAGGTTTATATAATTACATGAAAACAAGAACCACATAGCCTTCCTCCCAAGAAGCTCATGTAACCCCTTTTCTCCATAAAATCAATTATGGGTAAATAAAATATAATAAAAATACTTAGCCTCATTAAGCTCCCTCTCTCGTGGAATCATAGCCCCCTATCTCTTTTTTCTTTGTCCATCTTAAAACCAATGATGTATTTTTTTTATTAATATATATAGATGTATTACATTTCCTAGGCACTATGGCCCCTTTTCAACTTTACCAGCTCACCAACCTAAGTCACAATTACATAATACATTATAGTTCATAAGGGTTAAAATTGGGGTGTTACAGGACTTGTGTTGGTTCCATCACTGGGAAAATATTTGTACTATGTCTCATTTATAGATGAATTATCGAGGAATACTTGGATATAATTCCTCATGAATAAATATGAAGTCTTTGATAGGTTTAAAGAGTTTAAGGCTCTTGCGGAGAATCAAACAGAGAAAAGAATTAAGGTGTTGAGGATGGATAATGGTGGAGAGTTTTGCAGAAATGAATTCAAAGAATTATGTAAGAAGTATGGTATAACAAGGAAAAAGATCACTCCATATACACCTCAATAGAATGGAGTTGCAGAAAGGATGAACATGACGTTGATGGAGAAAGCAAGGTGCATGCGCAATGGTGTCGGGTTAGGACATGAATTATGGGCAGAGGCCATGGGTATTGCATGTCACCTGGTCAATCGATCACCCTCATCAACATTGGATGAAAAGACTCAACATGAGGTATGGACTGGTAAGAAACCCTCTCTCATGCATCTTAGGGAATTTGGCTGTGAGGCATATGTTCATGCTCCAAAGGAAAATAGGAGTAAGCTAGATAAAAAGGTTGAAAAGTGTATCTTTATTGGGTATAAAAATGGTCTTAAAGGTTATAAGATTTGAAACCCATAAACTAAGAAGGTAGTGTATAGTCAAAATGTGGTATTTAGAGAAATCAAAGATGTCAAACATGGAGTTCTACCAAGGAAAGAAGAACTGAAGAAAATAGAGTCTGAGTTAAAGGATGATGAATCAGAGTCCAAAAATGAACATGAATCAAAAGAATAAGATCCTCATACCCCAATATTGAGAAGATTGATTCGGGAAAGAAGGCAACCATAAAGGTATACTCCAACTAATTTCCATTCAAATTTTTCTTTGCCTATCACTGATGATGATCCTAGAACTGTTAGGGAGGCAGTGGATTCAAAGGATAGAAAACTCTGGAAAAAACCCATGGTTGAAGAAATGGCATCCTTGGACATGAATGAGGCTTGGGATCTAGTGGAATTTTCGACTAGAAGAAATCCCATCTGCAACAAATGGGTGTTTAAGAAGAATTTGAATGCAGAAGATAAAGTGGAGAAATACAAAGCTTGGTTAGTAGAAAAAGGTTATTCCCTAGTAGAGGGAATTGACTTTGGTGAAATCTTTTCTCTTATTGCCAAGTTAACTTATGTTAGATTTCTTTTATCTATCGTTGTTGCGTTTGATTATGAAGTAGAACAGATGGATGTGAAGACAACATTCCTACATGGAGATCTAGAAGAAGAAATATACATAAACAACCATAAGGCTTTGTTGTGAAGGGAAATAAAGAGTTGGTATGCAAGCTAAAAAAGTCCATGTATGGGTTAAAGAAATCACCAAGGATGTGGTATAAAAAATTTGGTACTTATATGTTGGGACTTGGATTTACAAGGACCAAGGAGGATCACTGTGTGTATTTTAAATTAATCAGTGATCATCTTATTATTTGGTATTGTATGTGGATGATATGTTGTTGATAGGAAACGACAAGGAGATTATCCAGGATGTGAAAACCCAGTTGTCCTCTAAATTTGACATGAAGGATCTTGGTGTTGCAAATTTCATTTTGGGCATGGAAATTAAAAGAGATCTAGCAAACAAGAAACTTTGGTTAAATAAAAGGAAATATGCTGAGACAATATTGTAGAGGTTTAATATGCAACAATGTAAACTGGTCGGGATTCCTATTCATGTAGGTGTAAAGTTATCTGCAGATCAGTGTCCGAAGACACAAGAAGAGGAAGAGGAAATGTATTGTGTTCTATATGCTAGTGCAATTATCAGTTTGATGTATGAAATGGTCTATACTAGACCGAACATTGCACATGCAGTGGGCATTTTGAGTAGGTATGTGTCAAAACCAGGGAAGGATCATTGAACAACGATACATAGGGTTTTCAAGTATTTGTGTGGCAGTTAGTTATGGATTGTGCTACCAAGGAAGACATAGATTGGATAGAATGTTGGAAATTCATGGCTTTGTGGATGAAGCCCGGGTTGGAGATTAGGATAGTTGAAGAACTACAAGTGGGTATGTGTTTAACCTGTTTGGAGGAGAAATCAGTTGGATGAGCAAAAGACAATCTGTAGTGGAACTCTCAACTAAAGAAGTTGAATACATGGAAACCACTCATGCAAGCAAGGAAGTAGAATGGTTACATAGATTGTGTTCAGGTATTGGGTTGGTACAACAAGCTGTAAAAATAGATTGTGATAGTCAGAGTGCAATATTTCTAGTGAAGAACCTGGCTTATCATTCAAAGTCAAAGCATATCGATGTTCAATATAACTTTGTCAGAGACATGGTTGAAGAAAATAAGGTGTTGTTGATGAAGGTGGACACTTTGAAGAATGTTGCAGATTCATTAACAAAAACTATGAGCATTGTGAAGTTCTCTTGGTGTAGAGGATCTTTGGGCATTGTTTCCCTGGATTTTTGACTATGTAACCTTGTATGCAAAGAAAACAACAAGTGGGAGAATGTTGGGTATGTATTATATTCTTTGCATGACTATACCTAGTGTTGGTTGTGGGGTCAGAAGGGTGTTGGTTGTGGAGCCTGATTATCTTCATGATTCATATGCAGGTATGCCTACCCCCCTTCCATCAGGGGTTTAGGGGTTGGTCCCTGAATGAAGGGGGTTCGGTCCCTGAATGTAGGGGGGATATACCCCCTTGGCTGGGGGGCATGGGGGTCATCGATCCCCCATCCGTAGGTTCAAGGGTAGAGCTCCCAAGGAAAATTTTGGTAAAATTTCCTCGTAAAATATTGTAATTTCGTAGTCAATATGGATCGTTCATTATAAGGTCGCATATATGATGATAGAATTTTTGTTAGGGTTTTCACACAATAAGGAAACTCTCATTTTGCATGAGGGCATTATATTGCGATTGTGTATGAGGAATAAAAGAGGTGTAACTCTAAACAAGTTTATGGTTTTCCTAGTTTTTGTTTCTAGGGTAAAATATATGTGTAATGTGTGTGTGTGTGTACCATTGAATATTTTCTATTTTTATTAAGAATATGGTTGGAGTAATTAATTGTACAAGGTTAAAATCTACATTTTCTCTAACTGCACCAGTCACTTGAGGTCTATTCTCTTGGCTTGCCTCCTCAAGCCTCTCATATTAATTGAAAGAACTTTCATTGGGACACCAAGGAGGGGTTTAAGATTTCTTTAAGGGACCATGTAATCAACCTATATATACTTTGAGACACTTATTTAATTTCTCTCTCCCGAGATAGTTTCAAAGTTGACTTCTTCCCCATTATCGCACATATTGTAGGTTGGGAAAAGCCCGACCCAATCCACAAACATGGGAAAAATGTGAGAGCATCTACCCACTGTCACCTTAGATAGATACTCCCCTCACTTTAGTGAATGAGAAATCCTACGTAAGGGGGGAATCCTGGTGACCCTAGGGGGATTTAGGCGAAAAGTGATATAATGGAAGATGAAACCCCTATAGGTCAAAGTAAGAAGTGGAAAATGGCTTGGATAAGAGTCTTGTTGGTAAAGGTAGGTTTCAAAAGTAAAGTGTACCTGCAAAAGAGTATTATACTTGCCCGAGACAAGACGAAATATGGATATACAAGACAAATAATAAAATGGACAAGCAAGTGAAGCTTGTTGTCCTATATTGCAACAATAAACAATAATATATATCAGTAAGTAAATGATAAGAATAGATGCAAAATATATCACCTATAGTCTAGCAAATATGCAAGAGACTAAGCTAACAATTACTAGTTTAACTCAAGTGTAATAAAGCAAGACTTTAGTGACAATAGAGGGTTTTTAGGTAGTGTTTTAAGAGAATTATAATGATTTCCAAGTTGATGTAGAAAATTTTCGCTATAGCAGAACAATCCAACCACCAAAATCAACAAGTAAACCACCTAAAAGATAACCAATGATGTGTAGTTTAGTTATAGTGGTTTCCAAACAAATTTTAATGGTTGAAAAGTAAGTAAAAGAAAGAGCTTGAATGAGTTTTGTTGAATCCGTAATGGATGTATATTTTAATTGATTATAACCAAAGAACTACTAAGCTAACCTAGATGCCTTAGTGGCTCAAGCAACTTTCTGACACTAAGAAAAGATTCCAACTTGAACAAAATCAATATCTCTCAAAATCAAGTGTACCAATGCAAATGGTTTTATTTCTCCAATGCAAATTTATATTAGTGACTTGTCAAAGGGGTTATCGAGTCTTCTCGTATAAATTTAGGTCTACTAATTCTCTAGGGGTGTAAGCCCTTTTACTCCCTAGAGCAAGTAGATTTAACAAGATGAGTCTAAGAGGGTGTGAGTCCTTTTACTCATCCTAGCAACATTTGTAAAAACTTATTCAATTAACAATAATGATAAACTTGGTGGAGGGTGTATTCCCTTATACTCCTCCAAGGATTTTAACCAAGAACAACCTTGAAACAAGAAAGAAAAACCAATCATATGCAGAAATTTCTTACCAATTCTGAGAGATATGCAAGATAAACCCTTATCTACGAAGACAATTTCATTACCGAAGCAAAAGATAAGACTCCAAGAGATAGCACACCACTTAGCTCCACAAGACAACTTTTAAGAATCCAAATAAATCAAAGAGGGAGAGATAAGTTTTTTGCAAGAGGGGCGAAAATTTTCAGCCAAGTAGCTCTTTTCAAGTGACAGAGTTATGATAAAAGTGAAATGAAATGGTCTTTATTTATACAAGACCTTAATAATATTTTTTTCCACATGATCTTAGGGTAAACCACAAAATAAGGGGGCTGACCCCCTTAGTTTTACCCCTTTACAAATTTAATTTGATTTTTACACAAAAGAAATGCTAAATGTGGCGACAAGCCCTAATTGGGTGACGATTTGGCACTTTTGGCAAGTCGTTGAGCTTGGAGAGGAAGTCGTTGGGATTCCAAAGGCCATATATCCATGGTGCAAGAGATTCACTCCATCAAAAGGTGGCAATCCTCCAATAAGTCATCACCACCACCATCAAACCCTAGCCCTAGTTAAGACATCATGCCCAAGAAGTGTGGTGTAATGTAATGTTCCCAACTAGATCTGCTATAAAAATCAGACTTATGTGGTTGAGAACTTCTATCAAACACTTTGATGGTAGGACCTATTTCCTTAACCAAATGCCTTACTTTAGGTTCCCCAACTTTAGGATTGGTTATTGATGTGTTTTGGTGACCAATGAGATGGTTTGCAACCTTCTTATACCTCTCAATATATCTATTGTTTCGTTATTTGGCTTGTTGTTATAATTATGACAACATAAATCATTGAAACATTTCGTCAAACAATTGACATGTTTGTCTTGTTATTGAGTTTGATCATGGTTTATTGTATGCATAAATTAACACAAGAAAGCCACAACTAAGATCTGAATTTATTCCATAACAACAATAACTAACCTCCATACAAATATAGATCAGATCTGGAATACATGTAGCTGCATAATAGGAGTGGATGAAGATGCCTCCAATAAATATAGAAATAAGAGATAATGAACCCAAGAGGCCTTCAAAGGTTGTATACAATAGATATGATGAAGTGGAAGTATTTCCCTTAGTCAATCTGTTGAATAACTAAGTAGAGTTGCAACCTCTTTGACTTGGTGCGCCCCTTAGAGACTTAGATATGATGTGTGGGTCTCTAATCCACAAGAGAATAGAAACAAACCTGTAGATCTGAAAGAGATGTGGTCATAGAAGAGATCTCTTGGTATTTACCTACAAATATGACCCTCCCACAAAATATCTCCAAAGATAATTGCGTCCTCCTTCAAGAAACTCACCCAACTGGAGAGAATGATGGAGATGGAATGCAACCCCTCAATAGAATGATGAAAAGAGACGCTAGGGTGTTGGAAAACCCTCTGAAATCGATCTAAGTTTTAGATCTAACAATCTTGGACCAAATCGAATCACTTGCTCTTCCACAGTGCACCCCCCTTAGTAGAATACCTCCACAAAGTTGCACCCTTCCTCCAATAAACGTTTGGAACTGAACTAGAATGGCGAGGGAGGAATATTTCACCTCCATGACCAATCTTGGACCAGGTTGGGTGTGATATTTCACCACCGAGATGATCTCTAGGGCTTGTTAAGTCAAAACCGTTAAAACCCCCAAGTGCATGGGATCTCTAGAGAGAAGCCAGACATAAAAATGATAATCAACATAATGAAAGAATAGAGGCCCCTATCTCTCTTTTATCCCCCCTGTTCAACTTTTCCCTCCAAGTGACTTTTACTTTATTTTATTATTCTTTAATTAAATCACTTAATTAATTAATTGGCCTTTTTGCCTCTAAAAAGTTATTTATTCGTCCCTATGGATTCTCCGGCCACTGAAAGTTACTTCTCATCATGTAATCATGTAGTTATGTTCCTCCCGATTCCTATGAGCTATTACACTAAGATTTTTCTCCAAGTATTATGCCATAAATGACCTTAGTGAAATTAATTAAAATATGACCCATGATAACTCAAAATTACATAAATCATCAGAATGCAATGAAACCAAAGCCAAGTTGTGCAGAATGGATCCTGATGATGAAATATGATGAACGATGCAATTTGGGCCCAATAAAACCCCTCAATAACTCCTGAACTCACTGTCACCCATGATTGGCTACTCTGGTAGGCATAAGACTCTGTAATATAATAATGTCAAAAAATGGGGACATTACAGTCCTCCATGCTAGAATATTGCTTGTCCTCAAGCAATAACTAAATCAATCTATATATGATACCAGTATCCCATATCCACCTGTTTGAAATGTAGTAATCTCTCCTCGAGACATGGCCCCTCCTAGTGATCACCATACATGATACCCAAATTCTCCTGATGAGTAGAATGATCGTGTGCACCCGATCCTCGATCAACTCCCCAAAAAACCACTCTACTCGAATCTTGACCCCATCAACCTCTGGACTACCCAACACTCCAATCTTTGGATCCCATATCAATATGTGAATTGCAATGCCCTATGAAGTATAGTCCTGGAAGATATCACCACCATGAGTCTCCTTCAAATAACACATGACCTCCACCTGAAATGAGTTTGACCTCCAAGACCATACCAAACCCATCAAGGCCTCCACCGAATGAACTTGTTGCTACCATATTGAGGTACTACAAGACCTCAATGAATCACCAACAAGTGACGTGCTCCACCAATATTGAAACCTAATGGAAAACCAAAGTGATTTTCCCCTGCAAAGATCTACTAGCCTCCATGAGTCAATGAAATACTCAGCCCTGCAATCCTAGGGTCCCATGCTAATCTCTGAAAGGGACCATCACGATGACGCTACACCACTATGATCATGACTGTTTTCCCAACATATACATACTGGATCCCCCATTTCTGGATCCTCATGCTAAAATACATGTGGTGATTGGGCCTGCTATCAAGAAGCTGAACTTGTAAAGGTATCCCTGTGGAACCAAAATATTCCCATCCATCACCATACTCGATCACGAGTATCAATAGGAAGAAATTGTTTCACCACATAGAACAAATCCCAACAATCCCTCTCAAAGTAATCCAAGAGTGAAGTATGTTTCTCGCTGGCGTAACTTGGACCATCATAATATGAAGCAATCTACTGACCAAATGTATTCTTATATCCCATGGAAAATTTAGGAGTTCATCACTTCCAATCCCACTAACTGCTGATGTTCCAAACTGATAAGTGTCAGAAGCCCTCCATCCTCATCCCAAAAAGAATCTGAATCTGTATCAACCTCTGAGATATCCTCTATCCCATGGCCTAAGATACTCTCCATCACACCCAAGGCCTCAACTCTTTATCTCTAATGATCTACCCCTATCCCCTTGTATATAATCAAGTCACTCATGTCAGGAGGTCTCTGCCTAGCAACTCTGCATGTCCCCTGGCACTGTCTATCTCCCCCTGTGCTGATATCAATGATGAAAATATCAGGAAAGGATAACATAAATAATTGCAATCGTCTGTAGGCCTATGAAGTATCATATTCTTTGGTCAATCCAAAGGACTTTACCAAAATCTCATCCATTGGTACCCATGGTGAATAATCGCTTGTAATCATCATTAAACTCCAACCATCGGGTACAATAGTCGGTAACTCCACAACCTGCTGGTCAATCACTCTCCCTATGTCATCACTCATATAGCTTCTACTACTGTGAAAGTGATCTCCCAGAACTATGTACTGCTGCAAGGAGAAGAATCTCCATGCTCCAGTAAGTGTCTCCTCCCCGCAATCCAATGCATCCCCCTAAATCCCATTGTACACCTCTGGATGCTCTTGTGAACTATCTCTCATCATCATATGCCCTAGTATAGTCATGTAAGCCTCATCTTGCATCATCATGTGTCCAAGGTGCACTACCAGATTAACCTCTGCATGGATGTCATCCAATCTTGGAACACAAATGGAAGTGTCCTCATAATTTCCCCTGGCTCAAGAATCCCCATTTGTATGTGTATGACCAACTGTCTCAGAACTAACCATGAATGGTGGTCCCTGTGACACCCAGACATCCTCCAACATCTCCTAGTCATATCCCTCCATAACCATCAACAATACTAGTTACTCCTCATGCTCCTCCATCAACTGGTGCTCCTCTGTCAAACCACCAACATCTTCTAGAAATGTGGCTGAAGGATATATCTGAATCTTTGTTGAGATAGATGTAGTGGATCTTTGAATAGTCTCCTCAAGGAGATCCTATAATCTAGACATCGATTCTTGAAGGGTTGTCTGTGTGCCTTCCAAGAATCCTCATGTTCTTACCAACTCATGAGTGAGTCAGTCCATCTCAATCTCTTTCCCCCTCAGTGCCTTGTGATACATCTTGCCAACCTCCAATAGGTAATCCCTATACATCAATAATTGATGATAGTCAACCCTCATCATAGTCACTCTCTCCCCGAGTGTATGGAAGTCATCAATGGAAAGTCCCCCATCTGAAATATCATGTGCCATCAAGGCCCTCCAACAATAACCTGTCACCAATGCGTGTGTATCATCAATGCATCTTGTGGCTGCCATGTTCATGTCCTCATTGACTCTCAATTGTCTTGTCAAGTGTTGTGACTCTTGATCACAATCCTATTGAGGTGCTATCTCATGCCTCTCACTGCTAGTGTCAATGATGGAATCCCCAACAACACACTCCTCAAAAGATAAGGCACTGAACTACCCACTTCCATCTATGTTATTGAGTCCTCCTATACGCGATTGCACACCATCACCAGTTGCTACCTCCATCTGAATCGTACTATATCCTGTATGTGCTGTTGTATCCTCCTGTGCACTTACTCCACTAATGCCATCTGCACCTAGATCCCATGAAGATGTGCCCATACATGTGCTATGGTCATCCCAACAAATAAGGAGTGCATCCTCATCACTGTAGACTGATCTTGGAAGTAAGTATCCAAAAAATATGTCAGTCTCCACAACCTGATCTATCAATGGAATCCCCAAAAGAGGTGACTCAATCTCCCCATACTGATAGGTATGTACATAATCATCTGTCTCCAAGTCATGCCTCTCATCCTGGGTCTGCAAATCCACATGTCCCTTGTATTCAATCCATACACAAGTCTCCTCTATGATATTAGGGATGCCAGTGATATCCACACATGTCGTGGCTAGGAAAGGTGTCTGAGAAGATGAAAAATGTGTCACGCTCATCATAGAAATATCATCATCTCCCATACATGACTTCCTAGTATTCATGTCAACACCCAAGGGTAGGTCATCCAACCTCTGCATATCATCAGGCCTAGGAGCTAACACATCTGAATCCTCACAAGTGTCACCACTATGTTGAAGAGTTGAGTCCTCAACACTGTCTGATAGGGAATCTAAAGAACATGCACTATCATCATGTCCATCCAACTATCCATCAAATGTGAAAGAGTCCTGTGAATGATCTAATGAGGCATCTAAGGCCTCATCCTCATACTCAGCCTCCTCATCACTATCATAGTGCACCTCAATGTAATGCACTTTCCCTTTACCCTTGCATCTGTGATCTGGCTCCCAAGGCTCTTTGCAACTGTAGCAAAGTTCCTTGCTCTTAATGGGTGTAGGCTCAATCCGTGCTTCCTTCCATCTACTAGATGGTAGTGATGTATCTACCTCTTTGATTGATGTGTCTTTGCTTTTCTTTGCTATGTTGACCCAATGCGTAACCTCATCTTTGCTCTACCTAGGATTTTCGATGGATACAAACTGTTGGAATGTTACTTGAGCCATGAATTTCTCACCGAGGACTCAATATTCCTTTTCACAATATATAATCTCTTCTGCAAAGTCCATAAAATCCATCTTTCCTCTAGATCATCAATGTATATCACAGGCTGGCGAAGGAAATTTGCTCTGATACCACTGTAATGTTCCAGACTAGATCTGATATAAAAATTAGACTTATGTGGTTGAGAACTTCTCTCAAACACTTTGACGGTAGGACCTATTTCCTTAACCAAATGCCTTACTTTAGGTGCCCCAACTTTAGGATAGGTTATTTATGTGTTTTGGTGACCAATGAGATGGCTTGAAACCTTCTTATAGCTCCCAATATGTCTATTGTTTGGTTATTTAGCTTGTTGTTATAATTATGAAAACAAAACTCATTGAAACATTTTGTCAAACAGTTGGCATGTTTGTCTTGTTATTGAGTTTGATCATGGTTTATTGTATGCAGAAATTGTTGATGAAAGAGATTACAAAGAACAACAATAAAGACACTAGATATAGCACAAGAAATCCACAAATAAGATATGAATTTATTCCATAACAACAATAGCTAACCTCCATACAAATATAGATCAGATATGGAATACATGTAATTGCATAATATGAGTGGTTGAAGATGCCTCCAATACAATAAATAAATAAGAGATAATGAACCCAAGAGGCCTCCAAAGGATGTATACAATAGATATGATGAAGTGGAAGTCTTTCCCTTAGTTAATATGTTGAGTAGCTAACTAGAGTTGCGCCCTCCCTGAATTGGTGCGCTCCTTAGAGACTTAGATATGATGTATGGGTCTCTAATCCTCAAGAGAATAGCAACAAAACTGTAGATATGAAAGAGATGTGGTCATAGAAGAGATCTCTTGGTAGTTACCTGCAAATCTGAACCCTCCCACAAAATATCTCCAAAGATAATTGTGTCCTCCTTCGGGAAACTCGCCCAACTAGAGAGAATGATGAATATGGCATGCAATCCCTCAATAGAATGATGAAAAGAGGCTCTAGGGTGTTGGCAAACCCTCTGAAATCGATCTAAGTTTCAGATCTAACAATCTTGGACCAAATCGAATCACTTCCTCTTCCATAGTGCACCCCCCTTTGTAGAATACCTCCACAAAGTTGCACACTTCCTCCAATAAACCTCTAGAACTAAACTAGAATGGTGAGTGAGGAATCTTTCACCTTTGTGACCAATCTTGGACCAGGTTGGGTGGGATATTTCACCATCGAGCTGATCTCTAGGGTTTGTTCAGTCAAAACCCTAAAAACCACCAAGTGCATGGGTTCTCTAGAAAGAAGCCAAACATCAAAATGATAATCAACATAATGAGAGAATATACGCCTCTATCTCTCTTTGACCCCCCATGTTCACCTTTTCCCTCCAAGTGACTTTTACTTTATTTTATTATTCTTTAATTAAATCACTTTATTAATTAATTGACCTTTTTACCTCTAAAAAGTGATTTATTCATCCCTATGGATTCTCCGGCCACTGAAAGTCACTTCTCATCATCTAATCTTGTAGTTCTCTTCCTCCCGATTCCAATGAGCTATTACACTAAGAGGTTTCTCCAAGTATTATGCTGTAAATTACCTTCTTAGTGAAATCAATTAAAATATGACCCATAATAATGCAAAATTACATCAATAGTTGGAATGCAATGAAACCAAAGCCATGTTGTGCGGAATAGATCTCGATGATGAAATATGGGGAACGATGCAAGTCGGGCCCAATAAAACCCCTCAATAACTCCTGAACTCGCTGTCATCCCCGTCTGGATACTCTTGTAGGAATAACACTCTGTAATATAATAATGTCCAAAAATGGGGACATTACATGTAAGGCCTCCAAATGAAATTCATTGGGCTAGAAAGGGCTAGGTGTCAACCTCCAAGGTGTCCTTTCTTGCCTCCAAAGGCAACGTCCATCATCTATCAACTCACAATGTGTGGGTCATGACATCCAACCTGCGGGCTTCCTGCCCCAATGAAGGCCCAAGCTAGGCTTGTTCCTCCAAATCGTCCACCAAGCAAGGTCTTGCAAAGACAAATGAGTGCGCCCTCCAAGCGTCTCAAGTCAAATGTATCATGGCAAGTAAATTCACATTTAATACAAGAGACACCTAAACATGTGCATCAAAACTACCTTCTCAAATTAAACAAGTGCTCAAAGACCCTATGAAACTTGCCAAGTTTAGGTATGGGAGGGTTGTCAAGGTGACCTATTGGGTGAGTCTTTCCATAAGTCAAGGACTATTTCCTAGGTGTACACTCTCTAATTCATGTAAATAATATGGAGTGTATAGGGGTAATACTTTTGGGCATGAGGTTCATGACATACAAGGGTTCATACTGTCTCATTTATGGGTGACATTGTAGAGGGTGTGCTTCACCTTCATTTTCAATGCAACCTTTTTACAAACCCATTTATTTACCATTAATTAATTAAAGTATAGAACAATTGGGTAACTTAACACTTGAATGGAGTACCACAATGTCACTTGAAGCTAGAGGTAAACATAGTGCCATATGCATGGAAAGAAAGGGACATGACATGCATCATGTATACACCTCAACAAGCAGGACAATTATATAATGTGATATTGCTTTTGCAGGTCTTCAATTAATTTAAGAGAAACATTTCATTGTTCTCAAGACCTCTTTGGGCGAGCATCTAGAAATTTATAATTTTGGCTTTTATCTTCTTCCAGCTACATTCCCTGTATGCCTTCAACCCATTCTTCCCATGAAATGAGGTACAATCCCTTCGTACACCCGAAAATCCCAAAAGATAAGGAGACGAAAAGGATGAAGTGTGAAAAATGATAAGTATGATCAGGAATGGTATGATGACTCATGAATGAGACCTTCCAGTAGCAAAAATCTCCCCAAGGGTGACCACTTACTAGGGAACAATGTCAACCACTAAGGTGAAACAGGGAAAAGAGCATAATTTCCAAGCAGATGTTCTATAATCAAAAGTATATTCAAATGCAACATACTCAAATGCCTCAAGTATTAAAGTGACACTGATCACAATACCTGACTTGTACCTCATGGAGCAAGACCCCTTGTCTTCTAGAGACAAACTGATGTGGTGAATGCCATATTGATTAACTAAAGAAGTATGGTGGTGAAGTGGGTCTTCATATATGTAAGTGAACATCAAAAGTAAATCCATCCCTCAACACTCCATGTCTGCAACCTAAAAGCCTTGAGACATCATCTCCTTAGTTATCCCTAGAAATGTGGGATAACACTCCCTATAACTAGAGGTCCTAGGTCTTTTCTGCATTTTGAACCTAGACCCCTGAAATATAGTAAAAATTGTAGGGCCATCCCCTCTTTGGAAATATAATATAA
>ML785803.1:57832-68085 GCA_009831015.1 Picea engelmannii
CTAATAGGATTTTCATTATCCATAGAATGAACAAATTTATAAGATTGGACATCAATGACATCCCTATTAACCCATCACTTCTAAGGGTAACTAGAGGATATTTTTTCTCCATGATCCACATTACAAAAAGTAGTTATGATGATGACATATTGGATTCTCCACAGATAGTTTCCCACATATTCCTTCCATTACATTCTCAACTCACTCACATAATATGACATGGCGAATTACACAATGAGGTACATTGTTTTGACACTTCATATCGAGTAAAAATGTCAATTTTTAGGAATGAAAATGGTGATCATTGTTTGAATTGGATAATGAATCCCGATGCTTTGAATTTATACTTTTTACTATTGGATTACTGAGAGGGGGGGTGAATCAGTAATAGTGTATTTATAATCCTTTTTCTCCAAATAATCCAAGTGTTATATCAATGTAAAATTATTATCCAATAATGAACAATAAGAAATGAACAATCACACACATACACAATACACTAGTGTTTTACGTGGAAACCTAAATCCAGAGAAAACCATGAAATGTTTTTTCTTATATGTCTTGAATAATTACATTCATTGGAAGCAACAACTTCCTTTGTTTTCTAGCTGCAACTGGAAGGAGGCTCCAATCCCCTAGTTTCTCAGGCTACAACTTGAGGGAAGCTCCAACTCCCCAATTCTCTGGTTACAACTAGAAGGAGGCTACAACCCCTTATGTTCTCCGGCTAAAACCGGAAAGTGGCTACAACCACCTATCCTTGCCCTGTCCAACCACCTTGAAGTAGAAATAGAATGATGGAACCAATTTCACACTATCACTGTGAGATATGCCGCTATAAACCTGTACCAATAAACTTGAACCATGCATCAACCATGTATCAAATTGTACCTCAACCTATAATCAATCTGTACCATAAACAAGTGCATCAACCATGCACCAAGTATGTACCAATCATGTGTCAAGTACTCATCAATTATGACTCATCAATATGTACCAACATCATCAACTATACACCTCATGTATGTGCCAACTCATCAACTACTTGTCTCAACCATGTACCCAACTTGTACCTCAACCAAAATCCCTCATCAATTTCATCATCCAAATATGATTTGTAACTCTGTAATAGACCTGGTGTATATGATCACATACCTTGTTGAATTCTGGCTTATTCTAGAGAGCGACCTTATAGAGAGTACCCCGCACAAAATATTTGTTGAATCAATTTGAAACTGTTACAAAACATACTATATACTGTACTCTAACCAACACATTTGGTATTACTGAATTTGGATCTATTATGAAGAAGTTATGACGTTTTTACCCGAAACACCTTACAAAGCATCATCAAAAGAATTTATCCTTCCTTGAATTCACAGCTTCTTTTCTTCACCTTCCCTCAAAAATTCGGATTATATATCCTTTGGTTAACTCAGACACCTATAGGTATTCAATATGCTCAAGTGTATCTTAAATGAGAGAGCCTTGCCTCTTATTTATACTCTCCAAGTAGCTTCCTTAAAAACATCTTCTAGGTCACTTTGTCCACTTTTCTTATTTTAGGGTTAACCCACTTCTAATTTCTCCATTAAATTTATCATTTAAATAATTTATTTTGTATTCACTTTGAATTATAGTACACTCAACACTTCACTTTATTATTTACCTTCTAAAATCTCTTAAACCACTTTGACTACTTTGACCTTTTGGGGCTTCTAGATGACATATGAGGGTCCTCCAACTTCATAAGACCATAACTCTCAAACCGTGAGGAGTTATGTGACATTCCACATACCACCAAAAATGGAATGACATGTCATATACATATAGAATAGTATTACCTAAAAATATATCAAAACTCATACCGTTATCCATCAAACAAACTTGGGTTCTACAACTTCTCATGGCCATAACTCTCTAACCGTGAGGAGTTATGTGACGTTCCACATACCACCAGAAATGGAATGACAAACACTATCCATCTAGGATAGTTTAATAGAAAAATTCACTAACCTTCATCTCATTATTCCACAAATAAGCATGGGTTCTCTAACCATACTTCTAGGATAACTCAATCCGCAAAGCATCTTCCCATGAGGGCTTTCACCATAAGGGGACCGCTTTGGAGTTCATCCATTTATACTTATTATCAACCATGACAAGACAATAATGAGTCATCTTTACATCAAACAAACTTGGGTCCATTACCCAAACCTTTGTGCTACTGGAATTCACTACCGTACTTTCTCCAAGGGTTGACATCAATCTACAATATCACTCTCCAATAGTTGACATCAATGACAACCAACAATCCATACCAACTATCCTTCAACCTAAGCAAACTGTCTGACAATCTCCCCCTTTGGCATTGATGGCAACACCAACATTGATGGAAACACTTAGTCATGATATGCTTATACTCTTTGTCATTGTTTCTATCTCTCACCCTTTGACATCAATGGCAAAGGGTATCTCCCTTTGGGGTTGCTCCCCCTAACTGAACTCTCCTTGGGGTTGCTCCCCCTGTCTACGTGCCTTTGATTTTTCTTTGTGTTTATAATTCTTTGATTACTCTCTTTCCCTTCATATGAATAATATCTCCCCCTTTGATAAAGGGTATCACTTTGAATTCATATCACTCATTCTTCCCTTGTGACAATCACTCCCCTTGGAAACATGCCTCTATGCACTCTCTTCAAGCATTTACCTTTTGCATCTGATAAATCTCTCCCGCTTTGTCCTATTTATGGTGCTTCCTCGTGTACATCTAAGACATATAAGATAAGCATTCAAAAGTATTCATTTTGAAGTTGAAATTACTCCTAGTCTCTGGCGAAGATATTCAAAGGCTTCTCGTGGAAGTGTTTTTCTAAAGATGTTTGCCACTTGTTCTTTTGTGCCCACGTACTCAACTCTGATGTTATTTTCTGCAACCTTCTCCCGTAGAAAGTGATACTTGATTGGAGTGTGCTTCGTCTTGGAGTGCATTACGGGGTTCTTTAAGATACTGATGGTGCTTGTATTATCACAATATATTGGAATGGGCTCATCATAATCAACTTGTGTATCTGTCAGAGTTTGTTTCATCCAAAGAACCCGTGTACAACATGATGTTGTTGCAATATAATCTACCTCGGCTGTAGATAAATATACTGATGATTGTTTCTTACTTAGCCATGATACTAAGCACTCACCCAAGTAGAACGCTGCTCCACTGGTGCTTCGTCGGTCATCAATACAACCTGCCCAATCTGCATCTGTGTAGGCAATAAGTGATAGATCATTTCCTTTTGGATACAATAATCCAAACTCTTATGTTCCTTTGAGATATCTGAAAATCCTCTTCACTGCTAATACATGTGATTCCTTTGGTGTTGCTTGAAATCGTGCCACCTGTCCAACTACTTGCATTACATCTGGTCTGGATGTTGTCACATATAGTAAGCTACCAATCATTGACCTGGATTGCCTTTGGTCTGTAGAATTTGAATCATCATCTTTGCTCAACTTGCAACTGATTTGTATAGGAGTGTTAACTGGTTTGCAATCTTCCATTGCAAACCTATTTAACATTTCTCTGATATACTTAGTTTGAGAAATAAAAATTCCTTGGTTTTTTTGACATATATGAAGACCCAAAAAGAAGGATAGTCCTCCAAGTAATGACATTTCAAATTCATTCTGCATATCCTTTGCAAATTTCTGGCTTAACCTGTCATTAGTGTTATCACTCCAGGAAACTCTCCTAGGCTGTAAGTCAGAGATGCCTGGTAACTCAATCTTTTTAGGAACTATTTTCTCAATAATGTGTTGGGGTTTTGGATCAAGATGAACATTTGAAACTCTGAGTTATATTCTCAAGACATTCTTAACTATAATCATGCAACACAAGGCCTTCAAGAGCTATTGCCAGATAGGTTTGAATAACAGGTGGATGAGAAAACTAATCAATCAACCAGAACATGTATAAAACCATATATATATGATGGGTCAAAAAACTAGCCAAGGATGCTTGTGATTCTTGATTAATAACCAAAAGTAAGATGACAGTTACCAGGGTCATTAAACAGAGACAAAAGAATTAATTCCAATCATAAGCATAGAGATAGATAAAAGAAGGTCTGACAGTAACAAAGAAAGAAGCTTGCTAGCTGATATATAAAAGAAAGTGTCTTGTTACAAAATAGTAGCATCTAGAGATCAAAATCGAACCCTTACTCAAACTGAATTCCCAGGTTTTATAGCCTTTACAAACAGTTTCCAAATCCTAGAAAACTAGATCTGATATACTAAAAATAGAACCAAATCATAATAATATAATGTCAAAGATCAAGTCCTGATTTGATGATCAAATAAATCTTCAGCAATCTTCGATCTCCTTCAAATCTTCAACAGATGTGATACACCTCAATAAGCTGTTGACAAGTCGAATTTTCCATCTTTGGCATTTAATAGTTTATTGCCCAGAAAATAAGTAACCAATTCCACTTGGCCAAAACACTTCAAACACAAAAATAGAAATTTGATAATGATGCAATTGATTATGTTTCATCATTATAATCCACCCTCGAGGCATTTGGGACAAAAAATCTCGGACCTGTACGAAAAGAAGATCTCTCTACCCAGTCTTGCACTCCATTGCAGCAGTTGCTCATGTTCCTGGATCAGCAGGGTCAAAGTTGAATTACACCATACTGGTTGTCTCAAGGAATAGATTTGACGATCTGTGGGTCCGTTGATGAGATGTCTACACTCTTTACCTTGTTGAACATTGCAAACCATGATTGAAAAGCACGAGTAGCAACATTAGGGCCTTGTGTCTTGGATGGCATGCCAAGGATAGCTCAAACTGTTCATGTTACAACCTTAGATCTGTCAAGGATGAGGTTAGCAACCATTCTCTTATTGACATTATGCAGAGCCTCATAGTAGACATATGTCTACTGCTCGCATGTGAACACTCTGTTTTCAGCATCATAGAGGTTGTACAATAGGGTCATTGAGAAAAATGCACCTGTGAGTTCGCTGCAACCAGTTGTATGATTATATAGGTAATGCATGCATCCAGATGCTACATTTAAGCCATTAACCACTTCCATCATCGATGATGAGATATTCAGAGTTCTCACATCTAGAACACTGTCGTTCTTGAACTCAGCAAGAAGAGTCAACATATCAGGGTTGTGAATGCCCTGGATAGTGTAGTTGTTTGTAATTTTCGAATTCCCCCACCATACCATCAACTTCTCCATCTAACAATACTTGTGGTTTGAGAACCAGTCCTTTCTCATCATACAGTACAGCAATAGGTGCAAGCAAAAATGCAATCGATGACATTGCAGGCTTCATATCCCACAGTCCAGTTGCATCATCTCGAATGTAGAGTTGAGGTTGTGCATACCATTTATGCCGATCAATGGTGACAAGAACAGACTTTCTTTGATGACGATTTACATGGTATAAAATCCTCAACTCGATCTATTTCCTTCCCTGCCAATCTCTTTATGATTGAATGGCGAGCAACACCTGCCCTTGACAACATATACCCTGGTTCTGCAATAGACGAGACCACATTGAAAGCGGAAATTCCTGGCCTATTGATATGATAGAGGATGAATCACTCCACCAAAGGGTAGATCAAATGCAGCACTGTTTTCATCAGTAAGAGGGAAACCTGCAGAAGATTATTTCATTGCCAATGTGGTGTCCTGGACGTTATCACCAAAGGGAAAATCTAATTCATTCGCATTATTATCAGTGAAAGTGCTCACATATGTAGTAGGGGACCGTTCCATTCCCCATGTTGTGCCCTGCTCTTTGTCACTCTCATAAGAAGACTCATCCATAATATCTTCTAAGTGACCACTCCTAAACATTGGAGGCGGGTCCAAGAAGCTTCCCTGGCCACGAACTAATGCAGGTCTTGTTCTTTCCCACCAGTGGCGTTCACCCACATGTCCTGCATGCCCAACATCACCTTGCCAAATCATACTCTCATGAAAAACTGTACTTGAAGTTGAGGCTTCCATGTGATTTCTCAACCGCTCATCCATGAGAAGTCCATGAGCTTCCTTTTGGCCTCTTGGCAGCTGTCTGCTTGCAGAATAAGATGTACCAAAACCACCCTCACTTGGAAGTAATTCACGTTGCAATCCAGATGTACCAGCATGATTGTCTCTTACATATGAACCATGAAGTGACTGGAAAGTATAGTATCAATCAAGCCAGTATAAATGATCTTTCTGTTCCATCTTGCTAATTCTAGATGGATCCAATTGACCAGGCTGAACTTCAATGGAATAAGATCTAGGCAACAACCACCTGTATGGAAGTCCTTCCCTCAAACCTGAACTATAGCCACTGCCTGAAGCTCTTAGAGCTGGAACTCTTTGTGAAATTCGATCAGGTGAATAAATCTGTATTGTTTGTTGCGCAGAAGTCTCCCTGATTATAGTGGTAAATAACTTCATGAATCTCCTGTTATTTTCGTCAATCGCCCTCAAGATCTGTATAGGAATAGGATTCCATGGAAACATAATCACAGCATCTGCTCTTGCGGTCATTCCAGATCTGTGCAGAGTCCTAAGAAAACATCTCACTTGATCTTCGGTGTTTGCATCTTTCATATTAACAACTGGTCAATGTTGTGGCGAAGTAAAAGCCGAGACTGATGATGAGCACCTTGTGATGCTGCGCTGGATTAATCAAATTTTCCACGCGTCCTTTTCATGCAGAATTCAAGAAAATAACTCTTGAATAAAAATCACAACTCAGCCCTTTGAATAAACATGAACATTTGGCGCGTGCGAGAGCACGATGATTTTTAAATTTAAACATGAAAAAGCTTTCGGTGGCTAAGGGCCTTCTGCCATGTGCCTCTTATCCACCGAAAAGGTCCACTTTCGGTAGTTAAGTGATCTTTTGGTAACCTCTTAAACCACCTAAACCTATAATTCAAAAATTAACAAGCCAACATCCAAAGTGATGATTCTTTCGACTTTAGATTTCAAACATAGACCATCTAATGTACTCTAAAAAATTTAGAAACAAATTGTTTTGACTCATTCCTATCACCTAAAATTTGAAAACTTAGCAGTGTAATTTTAGGAGATAACAATTAGTACTTCCAAAACAATATCATCAACATAAATTTCAATTAATAAAATATTACTTTGAGTTACCTTTATGTAGAGGTTGTTGTCTGCGCTTCCTTTCCATAGTTTGTAGGGAGTTTTGTCATTGTTGTTTCTGAGCATTACTCTATTTTGAATGTGAACTGATGTATGCACTGCATGTGTCCAAAAAATATCTATCAATTTGGAATCCATTAGCATTGTTCAAGCCATTTCCTGTGTAATTATCATCCATTACGATAATGTTCATTTTTCTTTGAACCACTCTCTGAACCAATCTATGAATCCATTCTGTCGTCCACTATCATATATCTATCCAAACCTGCTAAGTGTTCTTACGAATCCATCTCTGTCCATACTGTCCAAGACTCTACTTGCGCAATTGTCCATAATGCTGACCCATTTATCACTATACTATCATGAAGTCTTGATTAATCTATCAAATTGTACTTCTGCTAACTGATTACTTTGAATCTCTCTTCTCAAAATATGCAAGATACTCGAAGGATGGTTCTTTGGTCTGTCACAACTATCGCATAGACTCCCCCTATCTAATATTCATATTACTTGGGAGTCTCTAAGACGGATGGCTCAGAACAATTCCTGCTCTGATGTGTATTCATCATCATCTTCATTGGTAGATTCATCATCATCGTCATTGGTAGATTCATTATCTCTCTGAGCTCTGACTTCTTTCTTTCTATCTGTGGATTCATCTTTCACTACAATGCTTGAAAGTACAATATCTTGAACCTGTTCCTTATTTACTTGTCCTTCCTTTCTTGCAATTATTTTCCAAACCTTTCTGTATCTGACATCTTTCCTTTTCTCTGTAGAATTTTCTTCATCTCGTTTTATTTCCAATCTTTCGATCTCTGGTACCTAGTCTTTGTTCACCTGTTCTTCCTATTTTCTTATCCATACTTTCTTATATCTAATATCAATATTCTCTTTCATGGAAGTATCGATCATGCTTCTACAATCACAGACTATGTGTCCATATTTATGAAATTTGTAACACTCAATGTTACGTGCGACCACATAGGCACGGTTTGCTTGAACATTTCTTTTATAATCCCTGCAATCTACAACCTTATGTCCAAAGTTAGTACAATAAAAACAATGACCATAAAATAAATTTTTATACCTTGGAGTGAATGATCTTCTTTGTGGCGTAGTCCTTCTAAATTTTTTCCTTGACTGATCATGATCATGATTGAAGATTCTTTGTGGCTTGAACACGGATGGTATTCTTGAAGATTTATCTTCACTAGTTTTCTTAGATTCTGGTTGACCATGATTCCTTCCTTTGAGTACTTCTGCATAACACTTTGTATTTTCTTCATTCTTCTTTTCTAGCAACGTAGAGTGCTTGTATTCATTTTCTACAACTGATGTGGATGTTTCTGTCTCTTCAACGTTCTTGTTGAGCTTGATGATTTTGACTCTTAGTGTGACAAATTCTTCTTCAAGATTCTCAACCTCTTCTTCTTTCTTCATTATCTGAGACTTCATGACCTCTTCTTTTCTCTTTGTTTCTTCAAGTTAGATTTTAAATGTAATTATTTCTTCTTCCAGTCTTCTCTCTTCTTGACCAAACTCTTCCTCAAGTTGGTTTAAGTCATTGGTTCTTTTCTTGAGATGATCCATCGATATCTTTTCTCTCTTTTCTGCTTCTTCCTTTTGTGATGCTATGTTGGCTTCTAAACATTTCTTTTAATATTATAGAGTTTCTTCAATTCTCCTGGCCTCTTCTAGTTGAGCTCTTAAATTCTTGATGACCTGCTGATATTTTTCGGAATCTTGAACACTTTTCTTTTTCTTCATCAATTCTTTCTTGGATGACTTGTTTTCTTCTCTTTCTTTCCTTATATATTTAATTGCACTGATCAATTTTTCTCTGTAATCAACTTCTTCTTCATCATAATCTTCCTCTTCTAAATCTATCTGACATGATGAGCATCTTTCTTCTTATTCTGTATCTGCATCTTCTTTGGCATTTTCTAAATTTGTGATGGGTGAAGAATATATGCCATGTAACTTATCCCAAAGTTCTTTGGCTGATGAACATTTATCAACCTTTTCTCTTACCGATTTAGGCAATCCTTCCCAGATGAAATCCATTGCTATTTTGTTATTCTTCTTCAATTCCTTCTTGGTTGCAGTCTTTGCCCTTTTTGAACTATCATATCCTATAACAACTAATCGCCAAATATAATGTCCCTGTGCCTGTAAAAATAATTCCATCCTTCTGGTCCACATCTCATACTTAAAACCATTCTGACCATTAAACATTGGTACTCTATATTCAGAATAATCCATGATCTCCTTCCAGTGGTTAAACTGTTTCCTAAAGGAACCTCGCTCTAATACCAATTGTTGGATTACTGAGAGGGGGGGTGAATCAGTAATAGCATAATTATAATCCTTTTTCTCCAAATAATCCAAGTGTTATATCAATGTAGAATTATTATCCAATAATGAGAAATAAGAAATGAACAATCACACACATACATAGTACACCAGTGTTTTACGTGGAAATCCAAATTGGGAGAAAACCACAAAATGATTTTTCTTATATGTCTTAAAGAATTACATTCATTGGAAGCACCAACTTCCTTTCTTTTCCAGCTGCAACTGGAAGGAGGCTCCAACCCCCTAGTTTCTCATGCTACAACTTGAGGGAAGCTCCAACTCCCCAATTCTCTGGTTACAACCAGAAGGAGGCTACAACCCCCTATGTTCTCTGGATACAACGATAAGGTGGCTACAACAACCTGTCCTTGCCCCATCCAACCACCCTGAAGTAGAAGTAGAATGATGGAACCACTGTCACACTATCACTATGAGATATACCTTTGTAAACCTGTACCAATAAACCCAAACCATGCATCAACTTGTACCTCAACTTGTAATCAACCTGTACCATAAACAAGTGCATCAACCATGCACCAACCTGTACCATAAACAAGTACATCAACCATGCACCAAGTATGTACCAATCATGTGTCAAGTACTCATCAATTATGACTCATCAATATGTACCAACATCATCAACTATACACCTCATGTATGTGCCAACTCATCAACTACTTGTCTCAACCATGTACCCAACTT
>ML785803.1:72597-114697 GCA_009831015.1 Picea engelmannii
TTGTCATTGATGTCAACCCTAGTCATGGGTTTTGGACCGCAAGATTGATGAAGGTATTTGGACATGAAGGAAAATGCACATGCAGATATAACACCCATGGATGGATAGTATACATCATGTTGTTTTTGGTGGTATGTGGCATGCCACGTGGGTTCTCATGGTTGAGGAGAAATGAATTTTTGAAGATGACAAAGTGAATTGAAGAAGGAAGTACATGTAGGCCCCGAAGATAATTAAAGAAAAGAATTACAAAATAAGAAAGTGTCAGGCCGGCCCTAATGTTAAAAGGAAGTGACATAAATGGTATAAATAAACATCATTATACATTCATTTGATACAAGTTGAATTTCAAAGGAAATCAGAAGTAAAGAAGGCCATATATCAAGGGAGGATGAAGTCTTTTGGTGATGTGTTCTAAGGTATGTTATTTTCGGGTCATCTTACCATTTTTGCTATAACTTTTTTTCTAGAATGATTCAAATGGTGAAATCACTATGGTATTGAGAATACATATCAAGGTATCTCTGGTAAAAAGTTAATCTCTTTATTCTCTATAATTATGGAGATACACTCTGTGGAATATAGGGTTTGTGACCAGTCCTAAAGCTAGTCAATAAACAAGTGTTCCAGGTAAAACAATCATAACTTCTTCATACAGAATCCAAATGAAGTGGAATCAATTCCATTGGAAAGAGTACGGACTTTAGTTTCTTGTGTGTGAGTTTCATAATTGGATGTTAAATATTGAGAGCGGGGCATGCTGTACAAGTTGGGTCTTCTGAATAGACCATAATTGAATAAAGTCTACCATTCTTTCTATAACCTCTTTTTGGGGAGGATTCAAGGAGTGAAAATTGGAGGAGTTTCAGAGAATACATTGAGTAATATTATACACAGGATAAGAGTACTTCAAGAATTGAATAATTTCATAAATTGAAGAAGTCTCAGAAAGCATTATCAGGTTCTATGTGATGATTGGTTGATGGTGATGATTTAATGTAAAGTTTTATTATCTCTCATATATTTTTGGGTGGAAGGAAGGGGAAAGGATGGAGAGTTCAAATCTCTCTTGATATTTGAGGATTGTATATTCCTCTTGGAGGTTTATCCCTCCCTTTACATTTATAAGTTGTAGCTACCTTTGGAAGTCATTACTTCCCTTGAACAATAAGTATTGATTATTTCTCATATATTGTGCATGGTGTATTGTGGTGTATTGATGCAACTCTTATACTATTGTTCATTGCTCATTGGATATAGTTGAATGGTTTAAGTATAAGTTGAAAAAGGTTTTAAAATTGTACTTGATACTGATTCACCCCCCTCTCAGTATCAACCGAATTCGCTACCGTACTTTCTCCAAGGGTTGACATCAATCAATAAGGGTTGACATCCATCTACAATATCACTCTCCAATAGTTGACATCAATGACAACCAACTATCCATCAACCTAAGCCAACTGTCTAACATCAATGGCAAAGGGTATCCAAAGGGAGATACCCTGTGCTACTAGAATTCACTATCGTACTTTCTCCAAGGGTTGACATCAATCACTAAGGGTTGAAATCAATCTACAATATCACTCTCCAATAGTTGACATCAATGACAACCAACAATCCATACCAAATATCCATCAACCTAAGCCAATTGTCTGAAAATCTCTCCCTTTGGCATTGATGGAAACACCAACATTGATGGCAACACTTAGTCATGATAACATTCATGCTTATACTCTTTATAAATGTTTCTATATCTCCCCCTTTGACATCAATGGAAAAGCATATCCATAGAATGAACAAATTTATAAGACTGGACATCAATGACATCCCTATTAAGCCATCACTTTTAAGGGTAACTAGAGGATATTTTTTCTCCATGATCCACATTACAAAAAGTAGTTATGATGATGACATTTTGGATTCTCCAAAGATAGTTTCCCACATATTCCTTCCATTGCATTCTCAACTCACTCACATAATATGACATGGTGCATTACAAAATGAGGTACATTATTTTGACACTTCATATCGAGTGAAAATGTCAATTTTTTGGGAATGAAAATGGTGATCATTGTTTGAATTGGATAATGAATCCCGATGCTTTGAATTTATACTTTTTACCTTGTTTCACCTTGGTGGTAGTCATCATCTCCAAGTCAAGTGTTGTCACTCTTGGGAAATTTTTTACTACCAAGGGGGCTTAATAGGGGTATCATGTCCATACCCTTTACCATACATAACATATTTCATCTGTCCTTTCTCTATGATCTTTTCTTTTGCATTGGTTGTTACATGTATCCCAAAAATTTTCATGCTTCATAATCCCATGAGAAGAAGGGGCTTGAATGCCTGAGGTTGATGCAACTCTATAAAAAGAGAGAGTAAATGTTATATTCAAAATGAAAGTAAAATGAAAAGAAAATTCAAGAACCAAGAAAGGTAAAGCATGAGTAATGCCCCCTCGCTAAGAGGCCATCACCCTTAGTCCTATGCAACGAATGCATATCTAAAAAGAGACTTTGCAAATGAAAATCAAAAGCCCAAAATTTTAAATCAATGAAGAAAAAGGCATAAGGGGTTGGGAAAGACACAGTGTCGAGGAAAGGGCATCTCATTGCATAAGGACTCCCTCTACAAAGGCACTCATGTGGATGAATATCTGATGTGACCTTTCATGTCAATGAAATCCACCCATGAAGTAAGCCCCAAACCATACCATATGCCATTGCACATAGTCCTTGATGGGTTCCTTGGGACATACTTCTTATTCTAGGTATTAGTGTAAATTATAACCTTGTACAATATCTTCTGCAAACAAATATTCAGAAAAAGAACAGAAAAGATACAATGTCAAATACAAACATGACACAAAGATTTTTCCCCTAGAAACCCAAACCGAGAAAACTAGCATATTCTATATTATTCATCATGTTACAATGTTTACAATACAAAATACATATAGGATCCAGCGGCATCCAAAACCCTAAACAAATGACCTGGATTAGTCCAAAACTCTAATTCCTTAATCGAAAATAGAAAACCATCGGCAAATAAACCATGTGCCTAAAAACCACCTAAATATAATGAGGTTCCGAGGCAGAAAAACTGAGGTCCTGATGCAGAATTTGTTTTCTCAGGGGCGCTACGCTCGAACCCCCGCGCGGGGGGATCCTCCCTCCTTCACCCCCCGAGGGGGGACCTATCGCCCCCCCCTCTAACCCCCCTGCATGCCTACTAATCGTGCAAACAATATAACACATACCCAACAATTAGCACACCTAATAGCAGGTGATAATGATCCTCCCATACCTAAAATTGGAAAATTGTATAACTTTGTAAGCTAGCATGAATTTTGAAGAGGATACTTAATAAAATCTATCTNCCCCCCCCCCCCCCCCCCCCAACATCTATCACCAGGGGAGTCTAAGGGGGTGGCGAGAAATTTTGGAGCCCCCCCTGGTGGGGGTTCAAGGGAAACACCACCTATTATCCCCATTTTGTGGGATAACTAAGGAGATTATGTCTCGAGGCCCTCAGGTTGCAGATATGGAGTGTCGAGAGACTACATGACCAACAATATCCATTTGCACAAATGGAGACCCTTTTCACCACCACAGAGGTCATATATTTTCAGATGGCATCCACCACACCAGTTGGTTTCCGAAAGGCAATGAGCCTTGCTCCATGATGTACAAGTCAAGTATTATGGTAAGTGTCATTTCAATATTCGAGGCATTTGAGTATGCTGTATCTTAGACTGCTTTAGATTTCATGACATATGCTTGGACATTATGCCTTTTTCCCTGTTTGACCTTGGTGGTTGACATTGTTCCCTAGTAAGTGGTCTTCCTCAAAAATGGGTTTGCTACTAGGAACTCCCTTGAAGAGCCATCATACCATTATCGACCATACTTACCACTTTTCATCACTTAAACCCCCCATTTCCTCATCTCTTGGGATTTCAGGGTGTATTGACCCAAGAAGGGGTTGTACCTCATTCTATGGGAAGAAGGGGATGAAGCCCCAGAGGGATTGTTTCTGGGTAAAAGATAAAATCCTATATATAAACCTTCCAGATTATTCACCTAGGGATCCCCCGAGAAAGCAATGAAATGCTTATCTATAAGAACACGGGGAACCAAAAGAATAAATAATAGGATTACTAGGGGTTTAGTTGGAGGATAGGAGGTCTCATTCACAAGCTGACATATCACGATAATGGGTATATAGAGGTATGACATTACCATCATCTGGCCACCAAGCCAGTGTAGTGGCTATCAGTTGCATAACTGAGAGAAAGGGAGTCTCATCACGAGCCATCCTTCTCACTTCCGCAAAGTATTTGTGAGTGATGTTGTCATGTTTTGGACACCACGCCAGGACGATGGCCTTCATTTCGTCCCTAAAACATGACAAAAACAAAGAATGGAAAAATGATGGGCTTGGAAAAATTGCACTGCAAATGAAGGTGACACACACCCTCTACAAAGGCACCCATCAATAAGACACTACAACCCCTTGTATGTCATGAACCCGATGCCCAATGAGTCTTGATCCTTAACCACTTCATCCACTTTACATGGCTTAGAGAGGGATCTCATGGAAACACTCCTTGCCCTAGGGAAAAATCTACCCAATAGGACACCTCGTCAACCCTCCCATATCCAAACTTGGCAATTCTCATAATGTCTTTGAGCACTTAATTTTTTACAGGGTAATCTTTGATTCACATGCTTAGGTGGCTCATTTATTGACTTAATTTACTTATCATTATATTTTGACTTGAGATCCTTGGAGGGCATGCATATTTCTGTTTGTAGGACCTAGTTGGTGGGTAGTTTTGGAGGAACAAGCCTAGCTTGGGATTCTATGGGGCTTGAATCCCATAGGTTGGATGCAAAGGGCCCGCATTCCAAATGAGAGAGACATGCCTTTGAAGGCCTAGAAGACATTGTGGACAACATGACCCAGCCCTCACATGCCAAACGTTTTCCCTAGGAGAGGCAAAACGTCACCTTTGGAGGCATTACGTCATCTAGGAGGGATAGGGTTTGGTGGTGATGTTGTGATGTTGTTATTCATTGACACAAGGACGTTTTGAGGAGAATGAGGATTTTCCCATGAATAAATGTCTTGGATGATTTCCATGTTTCTTTGGGAAGCCTAACTACACTTCTCCAACACCAATGAATTGCTCCAAGTTTCAAAACGTCCCCTAAAGGGGTGACGTCACCTTAAGTTAGGGTTTCTTTTTGTGTAAAGGTAAATTTTAAGTGAATTGTTTAATATTATTTGTGTAAAGGGAAAGTTCAGGATTGTTGACCCCTAGTCTTGTGGTTCACTCTAAAATTATGTGGAAAATCTATTTTGGTGACATTTTGTATAAATAAAGATCATAAGATCTCATTTTATAACATAACTCTCCCATTGTAAGAAGTACTGGATTGAAATTTTTGCTATCTTTGGATAGTTCTCTCTCTTGTGCTCTTGTATATGGATATCTCTTTGGTTATTGTTTGATGGAAGTGATGCGCTAGTCTTGGAAGGATTTTCTCTAGCTATTGTGGTGGTTTGTCTTAGATTTCTTCCTTGAATTGGTAAGGATTTTTACATTGTGCTATCATTTGTTATTAAAGTCAAGGTTATTTTCTAGAGCTAGGTGGGAAGTATAAGGGCATACACCCCCACCTTAGTCTCCATCATTTTATGCTTACATATTATTGGTTTAACAAGGGTTTGCTAACATAAGTATTAGGGCATACACCCTCTTATCCTACACCCTAGCTAGAGATACTTGCCTTAGGGAGTAAGAGGATTTACATCCCAAAGGAGGAAATATCTCTAGCTCTTTCTTACTTGACTCCATTAACCCAATTATTGAAGGCACTAGTCATTTACTTGTTGCATTGGAAAAATAAATTGTTGCCTTGGTAAACGTGAAAGTTTCAAGTTTTAAAGTCGTCTCTTTGGGAAATTGTTCCTTGAGCCTTTGGCTCTCTTGCCTCATTGAGGTATCCTCTTTCAACCAAAAATTATTGCGACTATTAAAAAACTAACCTACAGCCAATAGGGCTGCAGAACACTAACCTTCCAATGCTTAATAATTCCTAAACTAACCCTAGGATTTAGCCCTAACTTTGCCCTAACTCTCTACTAACCCTAGCGCACCTATTGGGCTAGTTTGGAGTGGTTTCTAGTGGCTATTTTTTCTGTTGTTAAGCTTGATTTTCTACAGCCATAAGGCTGATAATATCACTACAACAACCTTTTGTTTCTGCCTTGCGTTTTGTGCTAAAGTTATTACTTAATCATTGGTGAGTTGAGCTAGCTTTCACTAGCTTCCCTCTTGTTTATTTTATCATAATTTTAGCACTTATATTGTAGCCTTTTCTATATTCATTTGATCTTATATATATCATTTAATTTTTCTACAATTAGGGACAACAAGCTTAAATTTATTGTCCAAATAACATATTGCAAGTATCCTTGGCTTTAATTGTGTCTCGGGTAGGTACTTCACTCTCGGCAGGTAACTCAAGTCATTTGGAAACCCTTGAACCTTCCCAAGACCCATTTCTAAGCTCTTCTTATCACATAAAATTGACCTTTAGGGACATCCACTCATACTTATCATTTTCCATCTCATTTCCCCCTAGGGTCACCGAGATTCCCCCTTGAGGTGGCTACCTCACCTATAAAGTGATGGGAACACCTTCGTAAGGTGACAGTGGGTATGTGCTCTCCAAGTTGTCACCAATTAGTGGTTGGGTCGGGATTTTCCCGACCTACAACTTGTGCGATAACATTTTGGCACTATTGTTGGGGAGGATTTTGAATCCTCTTCAGAACCCTAACGACACTTTGCAAGCTATCCCTAAGCCTTTATCCCTTATCTTTCCTAGAGAATCCACGCAAGGGACATTCCCTTTCCACCTTTATTGATTAGCTCATCTGGCGACTCCACCCCCCAGAACCCTTCCTCTTCCAAGCCTTTTCCCCCTGGGAGGTTCAATCCTTCTAAGGTCTACCAAAGAAGGCCTCCTCCCAAGTCTCCCATTGGTAAAGCCCTTTTCCACGATACCATTCCCCTTGATCCATTGAATTTCCCTTGGGAAAAGGACCTCTACAAACCCCTTAACATTTCCACTATCTAGGGATACCCCAATGCAATTTCAAAATAGTCTAACAAGTGGTTTCCAAAGTTTCCAGGAAACAATGTAGTGACCACTGAGGACCATCTATATGTCATGGGTTGAGACATGGACAATGCAGGGATAAAACATGAGGATGCATCCATGAGGCTATTTGCTTCATCATTGGTTGAATAAGCTTTTGATTGGTTCAAAGGCCTCCCTAAAATTCACCTCACGTCCTATGAAGCTTTTTCCAACTTAGTTAAGCACAAATAGTCAACAAAGACAAAAATTGGAATGCTTGGAACTCAATTCAACCAGATAAATAAAAAGGAGAATGAGTTAGTGAAGTAATTCAATAATAGATTTGAAAGGTTGTACAACTATATTCCAACATAGTTCTGTCCTACGACCTCATCAATTCATCTTATTTACATGGATTCTTTTGAAGGGAGATTTAATTTCATTCTGAAAGACAAGAAGCCTACATTGTTGGCACAAGCCAAGGAGTACAATGCTAACATTGAAGAGAATCTCGTTGATTCAAGGGTAGAAAATTTTCAGTATCCTCGTGCAAAGACATAAGCAAAGACTAAGGTTTCCAACAATAATGCTCTTGATATAATTTCCCTCTTAACTTAGAAGATAGATCATATGAGTACTCAGTTTACCCAAGTGTAGAATCCGATTATGGGTCGTTTGAATACTGTAGAGAGTAATCAATCCACTCCTAGACCTCAGTTTACCAAACAACAAAGAGATGCCACATGTTGGAAACCAAGGCCTCAACAAGAGGCAAAGGCCCCAGATACTTTGAAACCACTTGGGATAGTTGAGATAGAAGCTCAGTTCCTTCCATGCTAAGAACCTCATAAAGAAGATGAATTCCCCCGATGAGATTAATATTCTCCCTATGATATGAATTTCATGGATATGATCTGTGTATTCCAAGAGGAACAAGTCACACAAGAACAAATCAATGAAGCCAGAAGATGAGGAGAAAGAGAGGGGAGACTCTATGCCTTGAATTAGTTAACATATGATTAGAAGAAGGAATTAAAGAGGGAATCTTTGACCTACACTAGAAGGAATAAAGCTTAAATCCCTCCATCACATCCTAACACTCCTCTTGCATCAACAAAGAATGTGGTGCCACTAGCTCCACCTCTGGTACATGAGTTTCTTCCTAAGCCAACTCTTGCAGAAGAAATTCAATTGAATATAGATGTTGCAAGCATGTTTGGAAAACTGAATATGACGGTCCCAGTGATAAAGATGTGTAAGATCCCTTCTGTGAAAAGGGAAATTTTGAAAATATTACAGGTGCCAACTGAGAAGAAACATACTCCTATCATATTGAACACTACGTATCTCGATCAACCAAGAGACATGAATCCTCCCTTCTACCTCTCATTAGGCATGAATGGCCTCCACTTGAACAATTGCATGCTTGATTCTGGGGCCTCAACAAATGTCATGTCATTGAAGGTGATGGAACAACTTGGTCTGAAGACAACCTGACCCTACAAAAATGTATGTGGTATTAATTCTAGAAGGGTCAAGGTCTTTGGGGTGTGTGAGGACATTGAGGTTTTTCTACTTTATTTTCCACATATCAACCTCCTCATGGACATATTAGTGATCGATGTTATGGATTCTTGGGAGATTCTCTTGTCAAGGACTTGGTCCTCTACCCTTGGGGGTTTTCTTAGTACAATCCTTACACATGCATACATTCCCATGGGCGATGGCACATATGAAATCTTACATAGCCGGGAAAATAATGATAAACATGCGATGGATCCGAGTGTCCCAAATTATGTTAGGAACTCAATTATGATGTGCCCCCACATATTGTTGAGTATGATCCATCTGAGATACCATTCATACAAGAAGACTCCATAGATTTGTTTCTCCCATGGACAAATGAATAAAAAGAGAAACTTGCAAAATAACAAAAGAATGTAAAAAACATGAAGAAACCATCAAAGAAATGATCAACATAGAGCCTACTTCATATCCATGCATTGAGACTACACCTTGCATCATTTTCAATGAAGGAATTCTAGCACTCATGTGGGACAAGAGAAAGGGAAATCCTAGGATGACCAGAGAAATGGCAACTCATGGATTGGCCCTTACATCGTCAAGAAGAAGTTCGATAAAGAAAATTACTATCTGACAGGCTTTGATGAGAGAAATATTCTATTACCAATGGATGGATCTCTTCTCTAACCTTATGTTCAGGTCACATCACTTCTTCAGGGCCCATGCCCCAGGTAAGTAGGTAGGTCATATTTTTTTCCTTGCATTTGCATCTTGATTGCTCATATTAGTTTAGATGCATTGCATATTTCATTTTTCTCTACTTGCATATTGATTTCATTTTAGTTTATAAATTTTTGAAAAAATATCAAAAATTTTCTTTTCTAGATTAGTTTTATTTTGGATTTTTATATATGGATGAAGGGTGATAGCACCACCCTAGATGCTCTGATGGTTTTTTTTTCCCCTAAGTTTTGACATGCACATGTCTACCAGGAGATGATGTGGTTCTCATGCAATCTACGATGAGCACATGTCTACCAGGAGATGATGCGGTTCTCATGCAATCTACGATGAGCACATGTTCCCAAGTAGGAGGCAGATGTTATCCCCATTTTGTGGGATAACTAAGGATATTATGTCTTGAGGCCCTCAAGTTGCAGATATGGAGTGCTGAGAGACTACAAGACCAATAATATTCTTTTTCATAGATGGAGACCATTTTCACCACCATATAAGTCATATATTTTCAGATGGCATCCACTGCACCAGCTGGATTCTGGAAGGCACTGAGCCTTTCTCCATGAGGTACAAGTCAGGTATTATGGTAAGTGTCATTTCAATATTCGAGGCATTTTAGTATGTTGTATCTTATACTGCTTTAGATTTCATGACATATGCTTTGACATTATACCTTTTTCCCTGTTTCACCTTAGTGGTTGACATTGTGACCTAGTAAGTGGTCTTCCTTGGGAATGGGTTTGCTACTAGGAACTCCCTTTAAGATCCGTAATACCATTATCGACCATAATTACCACTTTTCATCGCTTAAACCCCCCATTTTCTTATCTCTTGGGATTTTAGGGTGTATTGAACCAAGAAGGGGTTGTCCCTCATTCTATGGGAAGAAGGGGCTGAAGGCCCAAAGGGATTGTTGTTGGGTAAAAAATAAGTCTATATATAAACCTTCCAGATGCTTCACCCAGGGATCCCCCAAGAAAGAAATGAAATAATTATTTATAAGAACAGGGGGACCCACAAGAATAAATAATAGAATGCCTAGGGGGTTAGTTGGAGGATAGGAGGTCTCATCACAAGCCAACCTATCACGATCATGGGTATCTAGCGGTATAACATTACCATCATCTAGCCACCAAGCCAGGGTAGTGGATCTCATTTGCACAACTAAGAGAAAGGGGGTCTCATCACGATCCAACCTTCTCATTTCCACAAAGTATTTGTGAGTGACACTATCATCTTCTGGACACCATGCCAGGGTAGTGGCCTTCAACCCGTCCCTAAAACATGAAAGAAACAAAGAATGGAAAAATGACGGGCTTGGAAAAATTGCATTGGAAATGAAGGTGCCACACACCCTCTACAACACCCATGAATAAGATACTACAACCCCTTGTATGTCATGAACCCCATGCCCATTGAGTCTTGATCCTTAACCACTTCATCCACTTTACATGGCTTAGAGAGGGATCTCTTGGAAACATTCCTTGAACTAGGGAAAGATCTACCCAATAGGACACCTCATCAACCCTCCCATATATGAGCTTGGAAATTCACATAATGTATTTGAGCACTTAATTATTTAACATGGTAATCTTTGATGCACATGCTTAGGTGGGTCATTTATTAACTTTTTTTTTCTTATCATGATATTTTGACTTGAGATCCTTGGAGGGCGTGACTATTTGCCTTTGAAGGACCTAGCTGGTGGACAGTTTTGGAGGAACACACCTAGCTTGGGCTTCCATGGGGCTTGAAGCCCACAAGTTGGATGCCAAGGGCCCGTATGTTGGATGAGAGAGACATACCTTCAGAGGCCTAGAAGACATTGTGGACAACATGAAATAGCTCTCACATGCCAAAAGTTTTTCCTAGGAGAGGAAAAACGTCACCTTTGGAGGCATGACGTCATTTAGGAGGGCTAGGGTTTGGTGGTGAGGTTGGTATTCATTGACATAAGGACATTTTGAGGAAAATGAGGCTTTGACCATGAAGAAATTACTTGGATTATTGACATGTGGCTTTGGGAAGCCTAACTACACTTACCCAACACCAACGACTTGCTCCTAGTGTCAAAACGTCCCCTAAAGGGGTGACGTCACCTTAAGTTAGGCTTCCTTTTGTGTAAAAGTAAATTTTAAGTGAATTGTTTAATATTATTTGTGTAAAGGGGAAAGATTAGGTTTGTTGACCCCTAGTCTTGTGGTTTACCTTAAAATTATGTGGACAAACTATTTTGGTGACATTTTGTATAAATGGAGATCATAAGATCTCATTTTATAACATAACTCTTCCATTATGAGAAGTATTAGATTGAAATTTTCACTATATTCATCTATTTCTCTCTCTTGTGCTCTTGTATATGGCTATCTCTTTGGTTATTGGTTGATGGAAGTGATGCACTAGCATTGGAAGGCTTTCAATGCTACAACAATGCACCAACAAAACCCTAACTACTGGCCCTTTCAGCAACACTTGCGAAGCAGATGAAGTCTCACCTGAGGTAGAGGCAGGGGTGGTTGCAGGACTTCAGTGTATGAAACCTTAGCTGGGACATATATCTGTGATTGTAACACCTTAACAAATGACTTAGCAATATAGTTCATCATTATTTAACCAATATCTACTCAGTAAATAAAACCCTAATTATAGAGCATCGCAGGATTCAACCAGATCTAGCATCTAGTAGCACTTAGCATAACGAAACGGATCAGATCTAGTAGATTCAAGCACTAAGCACATTCACACAAGTCATATCTAGCATTCAATCTCATTATTTAGCACTAAGCTACCATATTAGATTCATCTATCATCCAACAACACACTAAGCATTCAAGCAGATAAACAAGAGAGCAACCATAAAGTACAAAGCATTCACAACATAGGATATACGTGGTTCACCCCCACCCCAGGGCTATGTCCACCAAATCTTCGTATTCTTTATTAGCTTATTCAATCAGTTACATGCACATAGCCACAAAACCCTACTCCACATAGGACATGAGATCTACACACTCCGCTAGACTCTCCTTCCTCGAGTAGATATAGGAACAGAGCCTTACATAGCCTTTTACAGTCACTTGCACTCATCTTTGCAAGTCTCACACAATATGCATAGAGAACTTACAACTGTTATTTGCACTTAACAAAACATCACAAACATAGCTCTCGTGTCCTAGAACTTAGCATGGCACCTTCGATCACATAGATCGAACTAGTTCCTACATTGCCTAGTCTTGTATTTGTACATTGCAAAATGGACCTAAGCATGGGTAAACCCATGGGCCGACATCCCCATACCCGTTACATAAGCCCAAAACCCAAAAATCCCTAAAAAGGGGTCAAGATCCGTGATCTCCACTTCAACTTGCGCTCCATTTTCGATAGCCCATCGAAGTCCCAAAAATAGGTCAAACATGACCAAGGATCCTAAAAACTTGGTCAAGGGCCAACATGCCCCCAACACTCAGTTGTGACTCATCCCGAGTCACTCTGGTCTCAGTAGCTCTACTTCAAAATCCTCGAGCTTGGTTCAAGATGCTTCGACTTGTTGCTATGCCACAACCTCATGTTCAACGAACTCTTGGATAACAACTTCGTTGATAGGTCCTTCCAAACACTGTTCAACTGCAGTGACGACTTGCTCCAGTTCTGCTCCTCGACCTTCAATCTCTGTGAATAGTTGGCAAGCCTCATCCTGTATAGGTTGGAGTCTCTGAGTCACTTCCATGACCTTGCTATGAATGGTGCGGACCTGCTGCTGAGCAGTGTGTTGCTCTTGGGATCACTTCATCCTTTCAACAACTGACAACGACTTCAACTACGCCTGTATTGTTTCTGCTGGATACTTCACCTCTTGGAGCCGTGACTCCAGTGTCTTCAGTTCTAGATTCTCAGTGAGTCGCTCATAAGTTTGGGCACTATGATCACACAGTTGTTTACATTCCATGGAAAGGTCCTTTATTATCTCAATTGCGCCTCGAGCGGTTGCTTCTCTTTGATCCCTCACATCCTGCGGGGTGTTGGGCACTATGTGGAGTTCTAAGTCTAATATTATCTGTTGTAGTTGCTGGATAGATTTTGTGAGTTTCTCTACTTGATGCACGACTAGGCCTTCTGCCTTTGGCTCTAAGTTTTTCATGGAGCGAAATGCTCTGTTGACTTCTTCTTTCATTTCGAGTTGCTCTACGAGCAACTGTTCTTTTTCTTGTTGAATTTGTGCTTTCTTCTCTTAGAACTTTGTATGGAGAGGAACCTTCTCCTGCTTCGCAACTTGGTGTTGTTCTAAGAGTACTTATTGCACTTTCTTCAAGGCCTAGGTGGCTTTTTTTGTTTCTTCTTGTGCACGATGAAGGTGAGCTTTGGTCGCATCAGCTAGTCGACGGAGTTGGGCTAGCTCATCTCCCAACTCTGGTTCTCCCGATGGCAGGGGCGCAGTGGAAACTGCACGACTGGACTGAAGAACATGCTTTACCCCTCGTAGTTCAACCTTGATTCTGTCATACATCTCCTCCTGCTTTGCTTCTTTTTTTTTCAAGATTTTCTATGAGGCATCATTCACAGATCTGATGATGAAGTCAAAATCATCGACAATGAGCATAGTCTGCATTTTAGTCAAGGTGGCTCTTGATTTCTTCTGGGAAGAGGGTTTCAGGGGAGAAACATTCCTCTTCTTTAGGGGATCAACCTCATCTCTAGGCGGTGTTACTTCACCTTTCTTCTACTCATCTTCTTTTCCATTTATCTCTTCTACTTTTTCATCACCCCCTCGACTAGGTGATACGAAAGAAATATTTTTTGATGCGCTACTTAAGTCTTGGACTTCTTCTGTATTCTTCCTTTTGCTGGTTCTGAGTGTGTCATATTCTTTGTAAGTGACCTCCGAGCTGTCAAGTTTGAGGTCATACATCTCTGTAGGGTCAGCAGGGATAAGGAGGTCTGCTGACTAGTCCTTAGTTATCTCCTCGAGGTCTTTTTTCTTGAGCTTGTAGTACGACTGAATCTCCTCTTTGTGCTCGTCTGCTCGCGCAGTGATATAGATGAAGTGTCGATCTGCACGAAACTTCATGAGGGGCTTGAACCGTTGTAGGCTGTTCGATTTCATGTGAGGTTCAACTTCGATAGCCCTCTTCAACTAGAGATAATATGTGTGAAAGACTACGTTTGAATGACACTGTTTTCCCATATCACTTGAGTACATGAGAGTGGTGAACTTCGCAGCGAGTGACTCGATGTCTGGGAAGGTCGCACCTTTCGACATTTCCTAAGAAGTAAATGTGATGAGGACCAGGAGCTAACTAAAGTGAAACTCGTAGCCCCGATCTTGTGCTTCGTAACAGTCTAATTCCAGCTGATTAACTAGGTACTTCGCCCTGTTCATCTATAGGCCTTCCACGCATTTCCCCGCGAGGTCAGCAACAAAGTCTGTGACTTGCGTGGGTCTGTTCTTCCCTACTATATTTCCTAAAATTAACTAGCATGCTAGGTGCACTGCACCATTCTGGATGGGAGCTATCTTGTAGCCTCGCATCCCCTTCTCAACATCACCGTAGGTATCCTTGATATTCTGTGCTAGAGCACGATCTGTGGCCTTCCCTGGATAGAAGTCCTGTGGGTCGGTTCCTTGCATACTCAATCCAGTGATCCTATGGATCAATGTCGAATCGATTGTGATACAACGGTCTAGCCATAAGTAGCCGCAATGGTAACATAAAATTAGGAGCTTGACATAGGCGTTAACTTCATGGTGCCTTTCAAAGTGTGGGATTTTCATTACATTCAACAGGGTTGACGACGCGAGATTCATCATCCACGGCTAGGGGATTATTTTTGAGTTATTCCCCTTCATCTTGGTCAAGTATTTATACAGGGTGAGCATACTATGGTTCTTTCGATATCCTAGGTTGAATTCGCTGAACTTCGATGTTTCCATATTGTCCTGTTGCCCTTGAACTACGCGTATCCCCTTCGGAAGGTACACAGTAACCATGGTGTACTAGAAATCTCTCAGCACACTATCATGACTCACCACGTCGACCAGGGGTGGGATGTAATTGGGTAAGATGGTCGGGATTAGCTTCGCATTTTCTAGGTCATCTCTGTGCTTGGTTCTCTTTTCTGTGATGACTTGAGATGGCCCGGATCTGTGAGCAGTCGACGGAGAGTCTTGCAATCCTCTCATCGATGATGCTTGTACACCCACAAACATTACCCTTTCAGACATTACTCTTTCAGTCATGAGGTCGATGAGTACCTCCTTCATAGACTCTTCGACTTCACTAAGTTCTTCGGACATACATGCTCGTGGTTGAATATCTCGGGTTGAAGAGCAACTGCTCAATGAAACAGGTTGGATGGTGATAGCTCAATGATCACTATGCGAAATCAACTAATATGCGGGCTTAGATAATCACAGTTGGAAAAAATGTTCTCGGTGCAAGGCTTGGCAAAATAAGTAGATAACTAGGCAACAAATCTCTCCAACGGGTGAGAAGCCTTCATTACTTCAATTCTATCCATTACGGCGTGGTCCCAATGGTATGGTGGCAAGATTTCTGATCATACATGTCATTCTAACCGTTCGGGGAGTTATTCTAATGATTATACTATTTCCAATGACTAGATTGCTTCACCATGGAGAAGTGCGATGTGGCGCTGTTCTGATATCCCGATGAAGTTCCAATTTTGCAAATTTTCCTTTTGCGAAGTTCCCTCTAGAACATTCTGTAACTTTTCAATCTTTGATCTCTTCTTTCTTAGTTTTCAAGCCTTCTTTCCAGTGAGCTTCGTTTCAGAGTTCCTCTTTCCATTCTGATTCTTGTCTTCTCTTGGCATAGTAACTTCACGCTGTTGAGATTATTTCCTAGGATTCAAGGGCAATAATTCTTCTTTGTCTGGGGTAGATGCTTGTGAACCTTCTTGTGTCCTTTCATCTTCGACATCCAAGTTTCTGGTTCTAAATAGCTTCGATCTGTTCTCCTGTTCTTCAATCAAGTGTGCTATCCTCTTAGTCATGAAATCTTTTAATTCTTGCTTCTTCTGCTCTAAGGCTTCCTCTTCTTTTCTTCTGGGTTGATCCCTTTCAATCTAGGGTTTTCCTAGTAGCATAGAAAACATGGCACTGTTCTCAATAAATTTAACAACCTCAAAATCTTCCTCTATCAAAGCTCCATGAGCACTCATAGATATCTAGGTGAGTCTTCCACATAGGGTTATCAATTTTCCTTTAAATAATCCTATTCCTCCCAATGAAGGAATCATAACAGGCTTTCCTAAAGCTTCCCAAGTTCTTTCTGTCATGATATTCACCTGTGTTTCCTCATACATAACACAATCAATGTTGAAGTCTCATATTCTTGTTTCTATGCATTCTTTTTCTTTAAAAATGTCTGACAAGTTTATATTTCAGTGGTCATTCAAGGTTTCTTTGAATTGCAGCAGTATTGTCTCTGATTCTTTCTGGGGTTCTGCCATGGTCTCAGTTTCTTGACCTTTCTCATGGTATTCTTGTATCATATTCAATCTTTCAATCTTAGCAATCATTCTAGGGCAATCTAAAACTTCATGATCCATAGCTTTACAACAAAGACAACTAGGTCTTTTACTAGGACATTCCTTAGCAATATGTCCCAGTCTTCGGCCACTGTAACAAAGAGTCAATCTTCACTTTCTCTTAAATGATCCCCAACCTTTCCTGTACTGCGCACTAGGATCATCGTAGTTAACTTGGAAGAAATTCTTTCTAGGGTCCTGCATCCATTTGTTATTCCAAACATTCTTTCTATGCATAGGAATAACATATCTTTCACTATTCTTATCAGATCTACTTATATCAAATATTATTTCATCTAGTTGTGCCCTAGTTTTCAGGCTAGGACAAAATCTATCAAACATACCTAGATCCATTTTCTTGAATTTTTTTTTCCACTTATCTGACTTTTAACAAAGCACATAGCTTACAGATCTTTCCTTTTTAACCAAAATTTCCTTTATTAGAGCACAAAGCTTTCAGATCTTACCTATTTTCTTCGAATCTAACTTCTCTTCTTAACACAGAGCTTCATACATTAAGTAGAATACTGCGCAATAGGGAAACAGATCTACGCACAGAGCAATCACAGTTTCTGGTTCCAGGTCTACGCACAAAGCTCTCTTTTCTTTAGTTCCCAGCAATCACAATTTCAGGTCCTGACAACAGAACCATTTGTTGGCATAGGGGCAGACCCGGTGTTCAACACTACAACAAAGCACCAACAAAACCCTAAATACCGACCCTTTCGACAACACCTGTGAAGTAGATGAAGTCTCACTCGAGGTAGAGGCAGGGGTGGTTGCAGGAATCCAGTGTATGTAATATTAGCTGGGACACAGATATGTGATTGTAACACCTTAACAAAGCACTTAGCAATATAGTTCATCAATATTTAACCAGTATCTACTCAATAGATAAAACCCTAATTACAGAGCATCATAGGATTCAACCAGATATAACATCTAGTAGCACTTAGAATAACAAAACAAATTAGATCTAGCAGATTCAAGCACTAAGCACATTCACACAGGTCAGATCTAGCATTCTCTCTCACTATTCAGCACTAAGATACCATATTAGATTCATCTATCATCCAATATCACACTAATCATTCAAGCAAATAAACAAGAGAGCAACCATAAAGCACAAATCATTCACAACACAGGATATATGTGGTTCACCCCCACCCTGGGGCTACGTCCACCAACTCTTCATCTTTTTTATTAGCTTCTTTAATACTCCACATAGGACATGAGATCTGTGCACTCTGCTAGACCCTCCTTCCCCGAGTAGATCTAGGCACAACGCCTTACACAGACTTTTACAGTCACTTGCACTCAGCTTTGCAAGTCTCACACAATATGCACAGAGCACTTAAAAATGTTATTTTCACTTAGCACAACATCACACACATAGCGCTTGTTTCCTAGCACTTAGCATGGTAGCTTCGATCACATAGATCGAACTAGTTCCTACATTGCCTAGCCTTCTATTTATACATTACAAAATGGGCCTAATCATGGGTAAACCCATGGGCCGACATCCCCATACCTGTTACATAAGCCCAAAACCCAAAAATCCCTAAAAAGGGGTCGAGATCCATGATCTTCACTTCGACTTGCGCTCCACCTTCGACAGCCTATCGAAGTCCCAAAAATAGGTCAAACATGACCAAGGATCCTCAAAACTTGGTCAAGGGCCAAGAAGCCCCCAACACTCACCTGTGACTCGTCCCGAGTCACTTTGGTCTCGGTAGATCTACTTCAAAAGCCTCGAGCTACTTTGACTTGTTGTTGTGCCATGATCTCCTGTTCAATGAACTCTTGGATAACAACTTCATTGTCAGGTCCTTCCAAACATTGTTCAGCTGCAGTGACGACTTGCCCCAGTTCTGCTCCTCGACCTTCAATCTCTGTGAATAGTTGGCAAGCCTCATCCTATATAGGTTGGAGTCTCTGAGTCACTTCCATGACATTTCTCTAAATGGCGTGGACCTGCTACTGAGTAGTGCAATGCTCTTGGGATCTGTTATCACTCCAGGAAACTCTCCTAGGATGTAAGTCAGAGATGCCTAGTAACTTAATCTTTTTGGAAACTATTTTCTCAATGATAGGTGTGGGTTTGGATCAAGATGAATATCTTAACCTCTGGATTGTATTCTCAAGACAATCTTAACTATATTCATGCAACACAAGGCCTTCAAGAGCTATTGTCAGATAGGTTTGTATAACAAATGGATAAGAAAACTAATTAGTTAACCAAAACATACATAAACCATATATATGATAGGTCAACAAACTAGCCAAAGATGCTTGTGATTCTTGCTTAACAATCAAAAGTAAGATGACAATTACCATAGGATCATTAAACAGAGACAAAAGAACTAATTCCACTCATAAGCATAGACAAAGATGAAAGAAGGTATGATAGTAACAAATGAAAGAAGCTTGCAGGCTGATATATTAAAGAAAGTGTCTTTCATACAAAGCAGTAGAATATAGAACTCAAAATCAAACCCTGTGTTCATCTTATTTTTTCAGCTTTATAGCCTTTACAACACAGTATCTAGATCCTAAATTAATGGATCAGATATGCCTAAAATAGAAAGTCAAAACTAACTTGCAAAAGATAAGGAATGATCCTCAAAATGAGGTCAATCCCACATTTCATGGTCTTCATATCTTGTAGAGTCCTTGTGCCATGCAGAATAGCCTTCCAAGGCTGAGTGATGACTCTTACAAGAGATACAATTCGAATTTTCTGAGATGTGCAAAAAATCCCAATTTGTTTCCACCAAAATAGGTGCCAAAACCAACTTGGCTACCTTTTCTAATCTTTATGCATCAAAAAAGGATCTTGAAACTGAATATATAATTCATCATCTATCCATCATGAGTGTTTTCAAATGATTTGGATTGAAAAAACCTCGATCTGTGCAAAATTTAGCTTCCTCTTTCCAGTTACAGGTTTCGATGGTTAACATAGAAGACTTCTGGGTGGATTAACTGCCGAAAGCTCTGCTTTTGGTGGTTAATGAACAGTTGTCCTGTTCGCCTAAACCACCGAAAAATTAGCTTTGTCAAAAATTCAAAATTTGCAAAATTGATTACCTTGATGCTTTACTGAATGTTCAAGGTCTTTTGGATGATGCAACTCTTCTTCGTGCATATCTGCGAACTTCAACTTGCTGTGTGGAAGACTGTGGTATATCTACCATTGTTGTAGCTAACTTGGCTAGAGTTTCCAACCCTTTTTTCTCCTTTGTTGGAGGTTGAGAATCTTTTAATTTCATCCTCAGAAGTCTAAGCTGCCTGTACAACTTCATGTTCTCCCTTATCAGCACCCTGTTCCTGTCCTTGATTTTATCATGCTTTTCCTTGAGACTTTGGTTTATGTTGAAAAGTTTTGCATTTCTTTGAGTCAAGTCTGTATTTTCCTTTTTAATAACTCTTTCTAAGACCGTGTTCCTCTAGAGGGGTTGGTGAGGGAAAGTTGGGACAATCTTCTGCAACTTTCTCAGCCTGTTCATCACCTTGTGTCTCTGCTAAATCTTGTTCTGGCTCTGAGTCAATGTATGGTAAGTTTAAAGGGTTATCTCCTCTAGCAAGGTCCTTGGTCTGCTCACCCTCAAACTGTAACTTTCTTTTGGTTTTTTTTCTTTTAGCAGAGGAAGATTCTGTCGACTCTCTTGGTGGTGAGATAACCTTCCTCTTTCTTAGGCTTCTCTTAGGTGTGAGAGACTTCTTAGCAATGGACTTCTTCCCCTTTTCATCCTGTTGACAATTGGTTTGGAACTCATTCCAAAATAGGAAGTAGTTCTAGTCTACTGGTTTCTTCTTCAATGACTCTTTAATAATAAGTGTAATCAAACCCTGGTGTGACAATCTACTGGCCACCTTGGTAGGATTTGCCTTGACTTTTCTGGCCATTTTGGTGAGAGATTTGTGTAGGTAGAAGGGAAAATTGATGGGAGACCTGCCTATAAAATGATTCAATAACTTGAAGTGATAAAACATGACTCTGTTGTATCTACCTTCATAGGTGATATAGACAAAGATTGCCTTCAGGAGAGATTGCCACTTAGGTTCCAGATAAGACATTGGTATGTCTTTTTTCCATATAATATCCTTATGCAAAGGCTGTAGGTAGGATCTAAATTCGATGTTTGAAGGAAAATTTGATTTGAACCAACAATCCTTTGTTCTAGGGAGACCAGTGAACTCAGCTATGGCTGCCTCGTCGACCACAAACTCCTCTTTTCCCACTGTTGCTGCTCTTCCATCATACGAGATAGCAAAGGATTCAGACACCTGTTGGTGGAACTCCACCAGTTTTTCATAGTATGCATAGACTCTTGCTTGCTTGAAGAACTCGGCCACCTCAGGGTGAGCCTCAAGGTACCAAACTCCATCCAATTCAACCCTTAGAACTGGCCCTGCTTTCGGCATTTAGTAATTGCTGACCTGTACCTATGACTTAGGAAAATCTTCGTTCCTGGGGGACAAATACTCTATGATTTAGGGTGACAGGGAGTATGACTTAGAGTAAAACAAATGAGATAGGGTGACTCAGAGTTTTGATTGCATAGCTCAATCACTAACCAAATCTAAACAACAGATTGACTGAATACAAGCCAAAAAATTTGAGTTTCGGTGAGATGTACAATTAAATTGAAACAATATGGGATTCGAACTACCTGATGACATGAATTGGCTTTATTGGTATGACAATTGGCTTGATAACGATCTGCTGAACTCAAACTCCACTCGAAAATCACCACAACAATGAGATTACGGTCTCTGAATATGCGTTTGCTTGATGAAATCACGGGCTCAAGACTGTCACAATGACTCTCGGATTCAAATTGATAATTAATGGAATCCAAACAAAGATTAATCGGGGTCATAATGGATCTGTGTCCTCGTGACTGGAGATAGTGAGGGGCTATGCAACTAATCATTTCTGTTAGTCGGGAATCACACATGAATTTTTGTGTCTCTGCCGAGCCTTAATTCTGAAATGACAAATGTAGTTAAAAAAGGACAACATGGTATCAATCTTCAGATAGATGCAATAATATCGTGCATAAATTACCACCTCCATGGACTTTCGACGGTTATGTCTTCATGATTATGCCAATTGACAACTAGCTCGTGCGAAAGCATGAGCTTTTTATTTTTCCCGTGGAAATATTTTCGGTGGTTAACTGGGTTTTTGCTTTCCCCCTTAACTATCGAGAACGAAGGCTTTCGGTGGTTAATGAGAGCTTTTCAGGCTCGCCTAAACCACCGAAACCTGAGATTCTTTATTTTGCTTGAAAAAACCAAATCAAAAGTTCTTTCCAAGTTTATTTACAGAAAATAGACTCTCTAACATACCTAAAGAAATTTTCAAATAAATTTTGGACCATAGTCTATCACCTAAAAAGAAAAATCTCCATCAATTTATTTGAGGAGATAACAGGATCGATTCATCCTTTCAACAGTTGATAGGGGCTTCAACTGCGCCTTTATTGTTTCTGCTTGATACTTCGCCTCTTGAAGCTGTGACTCTAGTGTCTTCAGTTCTGGATTCTCAGTGAGTCGCTCATAAGTCTAGGCACTGCGATCACACAGTTGTTTACATTCCATGGCAAGGGCCTTTATTCTCTCAGCTGCACCTCGAGCGGTTGCTTCTCTTTGATCCCTCACATCCTATGAGGTGCTGGGCACTGTGAAAAGTTCTAAGTCTGCTATTCTTTGCTGTAGCTGATGGATAGATTATGTGAGCTACTCTACTTGATGTGCTACTCGGTCTTCTACCTTTGGCTCTAACCCTGTCATGGAGCAAAGTGCTTTGTTGATTTCTTCTTTCACTTAGAGTTGCTCTGCGAGCAACTGCTCTTTTTCTTGTTGAATCTTTGCATTCTCCTCTTCGAACTTTGTCTGGAGAGAAACCTTCTCCTGATCCTCAACTCGACGTTGTTCTAGGAGTACTTCTTGAACTTTCTTCAAGGGTTGGGTGGCTTGTTCTATTTCTTCTTGTGTGCGACAAAGGCGAGATTCGGTCGCATCATCTAGTCAGCGGAGTTGGGCTAGCTCATCTCCCAAATCTGGTTCTCCCGATGGTGGGGGTGAAGTGGACACTGCGAGACTGGACTAAAGGGCCTACTGTAACCCTTGTAGTTCAACCTCGATTCTGTCGTACACATCCTCCTACTTGGCTTCTTGTTTCTGCAATATTTCCTGCAAGGCGTCATTCACAGCTGTGATGATGAAGTCAAAATCATCAACAATGAGCACAGCCTGCATTTTAGTCAAGGTGGCTCTTGATTTCTTCTAGGAAGAGGGTTTCAGGGGAGAAACCTTCCTCTTCTTTAGGGGATCAACCTCATATCTAGGTGGTGTTACTTCGCATTGCTTCTACTCATCTTCTTTACCATTTATCTCTTCTACTTCATCATCACCCCCTTGGTCAGGTGATATGGAAGCAATATTTTCTGATGCGTTGCTCAAGTCTTGGACTTCTTCGGTCTTCTTCCTTCTGTTGGTTCCAGGTGTGTCAGAGGGAGGAGCACAGGTTGATACTTCATCATTTTTCTCAAGTTCCAGCTCATCAACCATATCTTTATTCTGCTGGTTAAAAACTCGTTCCCTTCTTTCTTGTGAATCAACAGTAAAGGCTTCAAGGGAAACTAGTTTTTTCAAACTGAGAGTGTTCGAGGTATCTTCAAGGTCATTGATTTTGGTCCCTAAAGAGGAAAAGTGTTTTCCTTTGGACAAGGAGAGATTTACCTCAATTTTCATGGCCATGTTGTGAGCTTCTGTGAGTGTTTTCAAACCCTTTTTATAGAGGAGGAAGCTCAAATGCCCTAGAAGTGCATTGGTATAGAGATACACGAGGTACTTGTCTTCAGGGCAATGGATTCTAGATATCTGGTATAGAAACATCTGAAACCTTACCCTGAAACATCTGAAAGTCTCATCCTCAGTTTGTATTATGTATTCGAGTCCTTTAAGTAAAAATTGGATATCTTCCAATTTCATGCCCCAACTCATGAGAAAGGTTTCTTCTAACTGGTCCATAGATGTGATGCTAGTGGCTGGAAGATTATCATACCATCTTCTAGCATTTCCATGCAGAGTGGCATAGAAGAGTTTCATTACCAAGTATTTAACATAATCACTGACAGGGTGGAGTTGAAAGAAAGCCCAAAAATTACTCATGTGATAGTCAGGTCTTTCTCCATCATTGCCAGTGAATCCAGGGAGCCATTTTTCATACTTCGGGGGCATTTGTCTAGGAAAACCCAAGATTTTACTCATGCCTAAAGTCTTGTAGTTTCCAAGATCCCATTGTGAAGTCATAGTTGGCTTCGTCATCAGTGGAGTGTAAATTCTAACCTTGTACAATATCTACTGCAAACTGATATTCAGAAAGGAACAGAAAAGATACAATGGCAAATACAAACTTTACACAGAGATTTTTTCACCTGGAAACCCAAACCGGGAAAACCAACATATATTATATTCATACATTGTGTTACACTGTTTACAATACAATATACATATAGGATCCAACGGCATCCAAAACCCTAACCCAATGACCTGGATTAGTCCAAAACCCTAATTCCTTAACCGAAAATAGAAAACCATCGGCAAAAAACCATCGGCAAAAAACCATGTGCCGAAAAAACCACCTAATATCATGTGGTCCTGGAAATATGTCGGCCCCAAAAATTTTTTTTGGGGGCACTGCCCCCGAACCCCCACGTGGCGGGCTCCGCCCCCCTGCACCCCCCTCTAACCCCCCTGCACACTCGGTGCAAGCACTCAACCACTAATACTCGTGCAAAGAATATAACACATACCCAACATGGAGTCCCTAGATAATTTTCTTGAAACTATCAAAAGATAAGGGAAAACAGCCTAAGTGGAGTCGCCAGGTAAGCTTGTAAGTTGAAGACTCTTGAGGCAAGGCTTACCGAAAAGTGTCGTCTTGAGGAGAATTGACTCAGTGTTCCTCGAAAATGACGCCAAAATGTTATCGCACAGTTTGTAGTTAAGATAATAGACGGGTGAAAGGAGGTCAAACTGGCGTTACTGAACCAATCCCACCACTGTCACCTCAATGGGAATATTCTTTCTGTTTAGGGAGGTAAGGTCCAGGGGAGACGTCCCCAGTGACCTGGGGTTTTGAGAAGGAAAAAAGGCTTAGAAAGGATAAGTGATAATATTCCCCCTCACAAGTCACTACCTGATCACAAAGTTCATCTTACTAGCCAATGAAGATAAAAGATAACCAGAAGTAATAACCAAGAAGAGTACCTGCCTGAGACAAAACAATGAAGAAACTACATGTGCAAGCTTGCTTGCTGGTTAGTACTTCATATAATCAATGAATTTTATGATAATAAGCAATTGAGCAATAATATTGACGAAGTAAATCAATGTTTGTACAATAGCAATGATTACAATATCACTTCTCAATAAATGCTAAAGAAAAACTTTGGCGTTCAATGTAACAATATCAACACTTTATAAACATGCCTTAACCAATCATTCAATTTCTTTAGAAGTAAAACGAAAGCTGCACAAAGGTTTTTATAGCATAAGAAGGTGATGACAACAATAGGGTTAGTAGGATTAGTCTAGGCTAGGGTTAGTAAGAGTTAGAGATTGTTCAAAGTATTGGAAGTTTGTTTGTGATCGAGTTACTCAATACAATGGAGGTAATAGATCAATTCCTTATTAGGGCAAGATGGATTCAAAAGGGCTACAAATGTTGAAGGGCTGTGATGATTATGATAGGGATAGAGACAAGAGGGTTTTATGCCGACATGTTGCTAAATCAAGGATTCGACAAGTCAAACCCTAGGGAGATGGCTCATTAAGGTGTAGGTGACCTAGGCCTTAATGCATCTTCCTCCTTCCCTAGATCAAAAGACAAATTTTAATGGCTAGCTTGAGCAAGAAAGTTATGGCTGAAGATAAGAAGGTTAAATGTTGAGGTGTTGCTAAAGCAAGGCCTCAAAAATGAAACCCTAGGGGAGAAAGGCTCACCAAGGTGTAGAAACCTCCTTCTTCAACTCATTGACAAGAATAAAATGGCTAAGCTGGAAGAATAGGTTTAGAGTGTTGCTATGGCAAGGCTCTATCTAGCTTCAACAAAGCCAAAAGGCTCTTTAACTTGGTAGGGACATGAGACAAGAACCTTAACATGTGCTTGTCACCTAGGGTTTTAAACAACAAATTATAATAACAAAATGCAAGTAAACATTACTATAACCATTCAGTCAAGAAGGATTTCAGAAATTCACTTACGTTTAACCAAGAAATCACATAGCCATACCCTAGTTGTAAATATTCCACCAAGATAAATGCCAAAAATCACCAAAAGAAACCTTCCTGCAACAAGTGCGCCACAATTTCAGCCAATAACCCTAAGAGGGCCGAAAATTTCAGACCTCACCAAGTGGTGAGTGAAAGATGATGAAAATATGAAGGTAAAAACCCTCAATATATAGCATACTAATGACCTTGATTAAAAATTAAGTCATCAAAAGGTTGACAAGGCGAAAATACCAAAATCATACTGTTTTACATTAAAGTCTTAAATTAAACCCTAATCAAGAAAAACCAAGACGTCATGCCCCTTCTAGGATGACGTTAGCCCTTTCTAGGGAAAATGCAGCCTCCTGGAGCAAAACGTTATCCCTCCTTGGGCTTCTCCAACCTGCCACACATGCCAAAACACCCTGTCTGTCTTCCAAATTGTCCATGAAGCAAGGATGATGTCATGAACCTCCTGGGTGACGTCCTAGGCCTTCCAAGGCCAACTTTCCAATGAAGAGGGCACAACCCCCCTAGGTAAGGCTCTGCCAGGGTGCCTCTGTGGAACACCCTCCTCTTCTCTGGTGCAAATCCCTCTATCCTGTCTCTACCCCCTGCTGGGGTCTCAACATCCACCTGGTGGGATCTTCAGTCCCATGGAGGTCCGAACTAATCATCTCCCCATGTGTGCCTGTCCAATATGGTACCTGTCCATCGGGCATGATCCTACACATCAACAACTACGCCCTCCATGGGCTCATAAGTGACAGGGATCATAGCAATGACAATCACATCTCATCATCAATATTATTAAACATGTGCATAAAACCCCTATTACCCCGGTTAAGTGCTCAAAGACATTATACAAGTCTGTCGGCATGTTTACAGGCAGAGTGTGATTGTCATTGATGGCAAGATCAGAGTGTGCATCGATGGAAAAACTGGAACAACGTAAGCCCAAGTGAAGAAGAAAATAGTATGCAAAGATCAAATCTTTGGAGAGATAGCGTTCTGAGATGCACAGACGAGATCCCATACATCAAGGCTCAAAGAAGGATCAAAGGTCCTGGCCTTTGACACTTAGATATTCGAGAAAGCCAAAGCTCAGGAGGAGGAGTGAAAGTGGTCGTCTGATCAATATCCAAACAAGAGGAGCACGCAGAAATATCAAGTTTTCCATCTAAGAATATTCTCGACGAACAATGATAAGTTCGGGTCTAAATATGTGAGGAGTTTACACTCAGGAAACTTTGAGATTTGAAATCTCTAGAATGCGAAGTTCCATCAGCCGTCGGATCAATTTCGAGTGGAAGGACAAGATAAGCTAGCAAAGTTGCATCACAGAAGATCGAGCCGTCGATCCAAGATATTGATTGAACAAACAACATTCACTTCAGATATAGAGATGCGAGGAGTTTACGCTCATGAATGTTCAAGATTTGAAATCCCCGGAATGCGAAGTTCCGTCATCTGTCGAATTTGGAGATCAGACAATGACCATTAGATCAGGGAGATCTACGTCATCAGATTACGTCAACAAATATCATCCTCAAGGACATGTGGCAGACCACGTCAGCAGGGGCCCATGGTTGACCATGTCAGCAAGGACACGTGGTGCAATCAGACAATGACAAGTGTCAAGTTGATTCAACATTTAAGGTACGTGGAAATCACAAATCTGAGTGACACGTCGCAACTGCTTGGCTTGTGACACATCATTGAGTGATGCAAGAGTTACATCACTCTGAGAGTTTTGCTTCGAGAGTTTTACCACTAGTACTCACCCAAAGACCCGAAGTCCCGAAGGCCGAAGTCCCAGAGAGGAGGATAGCCGTTGGATTAAAGAGGACATGTGTCAGTGGATTGTCAACTTCAGGAAAAAGAAAAGGAAGGATGAATGAGAGTTTAAGAATTGAAATCTCTGAATTTCGGAGACACAAAGGAGAAATTGACCGTTGATCCAAGAGGGACATGCGTTGTTGGATCGTGGACTCTAGTTGAAATTCTTCGTGAGAAAACGAGAACTTGAGAGTTGAAACTCCCGAAGCCCGGATCGTGAAATCGATCTCATTCGTTGGTTTGGAGGGACACATGTTATCTGATCAATGAGACCAAGGATTGCGCATGGAAAAAATAAAGAAGGAAGAGCCGCCTATTGAAGAGGAAAAATGTCAGCAGATCTTCCATTCCAGAAGATATCCAATCAACAACAACATGGTTTGAGAGTTGAAACTCTCAGAGCCCGGATCATGAAGGAAACCTCAGTCGTTGATTGAGGAAGGAGAGATCTGGTCCATGGACTCGAGAGGACAGATATGAACCATCCATTCAAGAGCACTGTTAATATCATGAGATCGACGATCATGCTCCATTGCGGGGCGAGAACATGCTCGGGCCTTAATTTTTCATGAGCAGGCCGCAATTTAAACCATGGTTTTGGAGAAAGAACGCGTGGAGGCTCGTGGTGAATTGCAGGGTGAAAAGAATTTTGGTTTAAACCACCCTTGGATGCGCCCAAAATCACTTGGTCACATGAAGCTCATAGCTCAAGGTCATATCGTTAAATGGATCCAACACTCACTAGACATAATTTGGGAAGCGCCTTGTTTAATAGGCGCTTGGTCACTGCCGATGGTCACGTAAAGGAAGGGGCTTAGAAGCCTAAGAATCCATAGTTGACTGGCTATAACTGACAGAGAAGACGAAGAGTCTCGACTGCCAGAGAAGCTAAGGAACCTTAGCATAGCAAACACTGATGATGAACTCACACGGAACAGAACTGGCAAAGAAGATGAAGAGTTGCCATGATGATCAAAAAAGGACTCGACGTGACAAAAACATGCAGAATAGAGAAGTGAAAGAATTATTCTAGTTAGCCATGTAGTCGTGAGGAAGAGATGGACTAAACAACCTATAGGGTAGAACAATGATGTAGTGAAAAGCATGCAGAGGCATAGTGCATAGGATGAAGTTGGTGCACAAAGAGTATAAAAATGCAGAACAAAGAAGTGAAGGTGTACTACGAGTTAGCTATGAAGTTATGAGGAAGAGATGCAGTAAACAACCAGAAGAGGCAGGACAGTGACGCTGTGAAGAGCATGCAGAGGTATTGTGCATGAATAATGTAGAAGGTGCACAGAGAGTATAAAAACACAGAAAAAAGAAGATATGGGGGCTTTTGTCGAGAGTTATTCATGTAGGTAGAAGCATGCTATGTGCAGAAGCTAAAGCGCACATAAGAGGCATGGTGCATAGAATGGAAAGAAGACACAGAGCATAAAGTGCAGAAGAAGCAAGGAACAAAAATGCATATCTGAGAGAATAACAGAAAGCACAACAGACGCGAGGAGAGAGACACTGATGTAGATAGAGCAGAGCAGTGTAGCAGAACAATGATGAGACTAGTAAGCCATAGATAAATGTTGTATCACTGTGATAAATTCAAGAAAGAAAAGATTTATATTTCAGGGTGGTAGGGAGGTGCTAGGGAGGACTGTTGTCCTCAGACTTTCAAGTGGGTGCTTGAACATAGGGAGTTGTAGCTTCCATCTGGTTGCATCCATAAAAACCAGGGTGGCAGGGTGGCGCAAGGGAGAACTATTGTTCTCTGTTATACAGGTCGGTGCCTGTTTGACTGGAAGTTGGTGCTTCCATCTAGTTGTTGCTGGAACACTTAGGGAGTTGGTGCTTCCTTCTATTGGGTGCTAGAAAAACTAGAGAGTTGGTGCTCTCAGTAAGTTTTATCTTGAAAAACAGAGGTGGTAGCCTCATAGTGAGTTGGTGCTCATAAGAATGATAATGTACATAAAATAAAGATTACTTATCATATCAAGAAGAAGAGTTTTTTCCCTTTATGGGTTTTCCAAGGAAATATCTGTCTCTGTATATTTCATGTGTGTGATTGATGTTGAATATTTTATTGCTTACCTCCTTGCATTATTGTGATTGTCATTGAGTGCTTTGTAAAGAGTTCAAAATAAGCATAATTGTTTAAGCACAATAATAATTGATTCACCCCCCCTCTCAGTTGTCCAACAAAGTCTGCAATACAAGTTTGGGGAAAGTGATAGGGCGTGCTATTGGGCTAGTGTCCACTGGAAAAGGGATGTTTCTGGACGAGATTAGGATCCCTGGGTGAAGCATCTTGAGGTTTTATTTTAGGCTTTTATCTTTTTCCAGCTTGCTTTTACCTTCTGAGCCTTTAGTCTCTTCTTCCCACAAGGCAAAGTGCAACCCTTAAATGATTGACCAACCCAATGCCCGGAAAAATGTAATGGGATGGATGAGCGGGAAGTAAGATGGAAAAGTGGTAATATGACGGGAGTGGGCGATGAATTTTCAGAAATCCCCCCAGTGGAAACTCAAAACCTATGGGAAAAGGCTTATTAGGGCATCCTGTCATTCCCCCCAGACATGGTCAAGTGGACAAGTATAAGATCCAAACATTTGTTATAAACAAAATGAATTAAATGCACATATTCAAAGGTTTTGAGGATCAAAAGTGACACATATCATGATACCCAGACTCATTACCTCATGGAGCAAGAACCATCTCTGATACAGGACCAAGCCGAAGGTGATGGATGTTGTTGCTGATGAAAAAATGGAGGCGCTTAAAGGGAGAAAATATGGGCCCTCTAGGGCCATTCTCAAGTCGATCTGGCTCTCGGTACTCCATGTATAGGACCTGTGTGCCTCGATACATGATCTCCTAGTTATCCCTAAAAGTGGGGGATAACAGGGGGTAAGTCCGTGGGTGTCTCAAAGACCCTGTGGTGCTTATCCAAGACCATTTACAGCTCATGATGTACTATTGGAAATGATTCATCACGTACTTGTATGGCATCAAGTTGAGCAATCACACCATGGTGGCCTTTCTTTTGGAGTTTCTCCATCCGGTGAGAACTAATAATTTATGGGGAGCCACCTTGTAGGCCTTGGAGCATATAGGTGTGAGCATATTGAGTAAAGCTCATATATAAGTCCTGATAATCCATGGAAATCGATCCCATAGTGTGAATCCATTCAACACCCAAGACAATATCACAACCACCCATGGAAATGGAAAACATGTGACTTTTCAGGCTATAATCGCCCATTTGGAGTTTGACATTCTCAGAGCACCCCCCACATTTCATTGTACCACCATTAACTATGAGAATTTGAAAATTAGAAACGAGTCTAACAAAGAAATTGACATCCTCAATGACCCTCCAATGAATAAAATTATGGGTGCTAGCACTATCAATAAACACCATGACCAACGTATGTTTGATGTAGCCTTTGATTTTTAATGTTTGTGGAGAAAAAATACTTGCGTGGGTATGGAAAGATATAATAGATTCCTCCAATTCCATAGGAGGTGTGACTAGATCTAGGATGAGTGAAGTTGGTTGTGTGTCCTCTGAGTTTGGGGACTCACCTGATAGGATTTTCTTGGAGGATGTGGAAGCTGACCCATTAATCTGGAAGAAATTTTGTTCACAACATTTATGGCCCGGTGAACACTTTTCTTCACAATAATAAAAAATTCCTTACCTCTGACATTCAACCATTTATGCGGGAGATACCTTTTATACCTTCAAATTTTGGGTCAGAGCAAGGGTAACCCCTGGATGAGGGCGATTGGGAACTGTAGAATTGATCCGAAATTGGATTTAGAAGGTTGTCAGGGCATACAAAATGCTCAAAAATGAAAGTGCTCGGAATCCGACGAAACCAACACCATTGCGTTCGTCTCGTCTTCCTGATTCCGGTGGTATAATTTTTATGTCAAACGGAGTCCGTATGAAGAAGATATCACATTCTGTCACGGAGTCCGTATGAAGAAGATATTGCATTCTGTCCGCTGAGCCAAACAGGAAAATTTTGGGATGCTGACTGTACCTGTCCGTACAGTCCGTACAGGACACATGTCAATCCGTACAGGGACACGTGGCAGGTACGTACAGGACACGTGGCGACTCCAGAGTGTGACATGTGTTAGGCTGATTTGGCATTTTCGGCGCACACTTGGACTAATCCCGACGTGTCACCACTGAAAGGGTGACACGTGGCAGGGTGAGGTCAGCAGCTGACGTGGCAGGCGTATGTGGCAGATGACGTGGCATACGGAAAAGACTGACCGGGCAGATGACGTGGCGTACGGAAGTTGACGTGTCAGGTGTTGACGTGGGCGAATCACATTGTGACACGTGGCACCGTTCGGGTGAATGGTTGGATGCCACGTGGCCCAATCACGGGCTACCACGTGGCACCCCGGTTTTTGACAATACGGGCTATGTAAAAACATTTGGTGTCGCCGGGGATCGAACCCGCGACTTCCTCCAACATAGCGCATTTGTATCAAATCTCCGACCAATGGGCCACAGGGTGGTGCTTGTTTAACTTACGGCGAAATTTGTATTTAAGTTGCATGGAGGGTTTGGTCGGCGGTAAAAAGGGCCGGGGCTTAGCCCCAGCCCTCGGCGCATACGACCACGACCTCGGAACCAGGAGCGCAGTGGGGGTTACATCTGTGCGGTTTCAATCAATGGTTATAACAGTCAACTATGCGCAGTTACGGTTATGGTTTAGACAGTTAGAATTTAAAACCACGGCCATATGCCACATACCATACGACCAAGCGTCGAGAGCAGAGGGGGCCAGCGCTAGCCCAAAGGGCTAGCGCTTGGCCATATGTGAGCTCATGTGACCGTTTGGAGGTGCGGGCGCCCAAACTTTGGGGGCTTAGGCCCATTTATAACTGTTATATGGTTTAAAAGTGGGTTTTTAACCACTTTTTGACTAATTTAAATGTAATTTAACTCCTTTTTAATGTAATTGGGGGTTATTGGGCTTTTTAGAGCCTAATTTTTGGGAGGAAGTTGGAGATTGATAACCAACTTTCCCATTATTTAACCAAGGCCATGTTGAGGCCATTTGGTAAGCTTATGGAGCTTTTGGACGGTTTTGGAGAGCAGAGATGCTGAGGCAAAGCCAGGTCTAAGCCAGATTGAGGCAGGGAAGCTGTTGAGGAGGAGATGCTGTTGGACGATTTCTGAGAGCTCGGGACATCCATTTCAGGTGCCGTAAGTTGTGCAAGATTCTAGAGATCTGGGAGAACATGACCAGATCAGTCTAGAAGCCATTCGGCAATGTAAATATGTACTATTAAGCTTTAAAAAAGAAATAAAGAAGCCTCCCCCACAAGAGAAAAGGCTCGGAGACGTAGGCAAAGTTGCCGAACTCCGTTATCAAACTTGTGCATTATGGTTTGTTGTTTTTCGTTGCTTTTCAGAACTACAAATATGTTAATGGCTGTGTAATTCATTTTCTTTTCTCGCTCTTTCGTTAAGTTTCCCAATGGTCAATTAATTCATGCAAATTAAAAACTCAACCATAAGTCATTTCGAAAAATCCTGACGGATCAAGAATGAAGGGGTGGGCATGAAGAAATGGTCTCAACCTCTAATGCTAATTTGCACACTTGAAACCAGGTAACAAGACGGTGCATGAAAACATGAGACGAAATGGATTCCTTTAAGCCACTTAAGAAGCATTCAAGATATAAATCATCATAAAATCCTTCCATTATGATAGACAACTATTCAAATGTGGTGGTGAAGTCTGGTACTGACCCTGTTTGTTTCAACTTGGTGAGTCATCCCAAAAAATGAGATTCCCTATCAAAACAGGAACAAACTGCTTTGGTGAACATAGTCCTATTTGGTTGTCCTGGATAACATTTCTGATGCCATTTCCATCGTTCTTGATCCAAGTACATAACCCCCACATCGAGTTTGTTATCATCATCCTAAATATCATGGAAGGAGAAGTAGTGCTCCATTTGGGATACCCACCTGGCCGAGTCTCATCCATCAAATTTATGCATCTCAACTTTGGTCACTTTATTCCATGAATTTGGAGAACCCCAAGGGGAATGGGAAAGATGATTATTCTCATAATGGGAAGAATAAGTAGCCTCAAAGTGATACTCCTGGTGCTTACCCTTGATATGTGGCACAAGTTTGTGGACTTGTTGGGTGAGAGAGTTCAGGTTCTGGGTGAGGGAATTCAGGTTCAGGTTGAGGGATTTCATGTTCTCATATAGGCTGGTTACCTTAGTGTCCAACTCTTCCATTTTCTAATTGTGGGTGGTGGAGACATTGTAAATGTTTAGGTAGAATGATACCTCAACGATCAACACAAGATAAGGATTCTTTTGGGATAGGTGGAAAATAAGGGTGTTAGGAAGGGCGGTTGGGTCCATGGAAAAAATAGGCTGAAAAATGATAAGTACCATGACAATTAGGACAAAGAGAGGAATCCAATGGGATAGGTCCCAAAGGAGGATGTCAGGAAGGGGGGTCAGGTCCATGGAAAAATAGGCTTAAAATTGACAGGTATCAATGCAATCAGAACATAGAGATGAATCCAATGGTAGAGGTCCCAAATAAGGGTGTCGATGGGACCACTATACTTTTTTTTTACTCATGTAGAGTTATACTCCAATTTGAATACTTATGCAGCTTTGGAAAGCCCAAATTCTTAACAGTAAAAAATGTGTATTCAATTCACAACCATAATGTAGGAGGAAAGGTTGCGTAGCCAAAAAATCATGTTTGTACCTTGTTTTGTATGTTCCCCCTTGTTTAGGGTTTGTAGGGTGCCTATGGAAAAGGGTTTGCCTTTTGCTATAGCTCTCTGATATACGTGCGGGGTTGAATAGTAGTACTCAACCCAATATCTCAGGGAACCAACTAAAGAGGCTCGATCGTACCCTTAGTTGTACTACTCGATTACCTAGGTACTAGAGAGTATCTTCCCGAGTGCTTTTCTCGGTGGAACTATAACAATTAGGAAACTGATCGATTGATCTATGGAGGGTTTCATGATACCTAGGCTAGTCCATATATAGGTGCTATCTGATGTGCTATCACTCGAAGGGGTACCAACATGGGTTACAAGGGTGTCCAACAATGTGAGCTTAAAAACCTCTTCTATTCAGGGATGATTTTAAGGATGGGAGTTTATTTTAAAATGTAGAAACCTTGGCGAATCTTACTAATCCTTCATATGACAACTATAATGTTTGGCGATATTTTTATAAAAATATTCAAATTTCTAAGTATTTTATATAATTTGTATAAAATTTTGGCGATTTTTAAGGTAAAACGATTTTATCCTATAAAATTTGGGCAAATCATCTTTAGAATAATGAATCTTTTTTTGGGAAAAACCATGGAAAATTATCCCATGAGTGAAATTTATCCCCTAAAATCATCCCTGCTTGTATTCCCTACATGTATGCTTCCCTGACCACAGATTTATGCATTGAATGACAAATCACCGTAGTTGAAAGACGTCATAATACTTCTCTACCCTTAAGAAATTTAACCAACAATTCCTACCCAGGAAAGTGATCTGATACTACTTGTAAGGTACCATATGTAATATATTATGTAGAAACAATAATATTTAGTAATTATCAAGGGAGCATCAAAATATTGAGAGGGAAATACCAGAAATAATACCTTTATTCAAAGAAAGCAATGTTCACTTGCCTCTTTGAGGGGGAAACCTCTAGGAGAGCATAACGCTATTACAATACTTTCTCAATACAATATTTCTCATACCCCATACTCTTATTTATACTAATTCTATCTTCTAAAGAACATTCTAGAGGAAGATCTTTCTAGAAGCGAAAGCTTCTATTAAGTCTTCTTACATTGACTTGTTCACATTTATTTAATAGGCCTTAATAACTAATGTCAACCTTTATTGCATGGAAAATATATCATGCTAACTAATGACCAACTAAGAGAGGTTAGGATCAGATTCTAACATTCATCCAGTGACATCTTTACCCCCTCACATATTTCTTTCTAACACATGCTAGTCTCTCCTTTATTGCATTGTTCTTCTATGATGTTCTTCAAGGACAATGGAACAACACGCCTTTAGAGTTAAGATTTTGTTTCAAATATACAAGCAACACTTCTCTTAGGTCATGTTTCATGGGAAGCAACTAGAAATTTCTCCCACCTTTCACGATGGTTTAAATCTTCTTCCTTCCATCATGCAAACTAACATGGTTTCCACAACAATGGGTTACATGCATCCATAGGGATTAAATCACACAAAATTCTATCTTTACCCTCACCAATGTTAAAATATCTTTACACTAGTCAATGAAAATCACTTCATAACCTCTTTGGAACCAAAATAATCTATAGTGTTCAGGATGTTTTTGTCGAGCCAATCCCAATTTTTCTACCATTTCAACTACCACCATATTTTCAGTACTACTAGAATTAGTCACAACCTTGTAACACTTACCTTCTAAAATCCTTCCTTGCACCATGTTATAGCTTTATTACTTTGTGTGCCATCCCTTTTTGGGCATTCAAACGATCTATTGCCTTCATCTCCACACATCTAATAGTTTATTTTCCTCATGTAGCCACCACAATTTTCGCTTCTACCTCAAAATCTATCTCGAGTCTTACCTCTACCTTTACTTGATGCACTATTTTAATCTAAATTGTCCACACATCTCTTACTATGTATCCTCTATGTTATATGTTGAACTTCTATTTTCGCAACCTCAACCACCTCTTCCTCTACCAACATTCCTTCTACTATGCTTGCACACTAAATTTTCCTCTATTCTTAGAGCTATCTGAGAGACTTCTTTGACTATGTTTATCTTGTGTAGACTTGTATCAACCTGCATTTCAAACTTTATCCCATTCACATACCTTTATTTTCTCTAATTCTCATCCTTGTCATGACTTGTACATATGGAAATCCTATATATTTCCTCCATATACTCTTGCACACTCTAGTCTCTCTAATGTAGTTTTGCATCTATTTGAAAAACACTTCTTTTTAATCAACAAACGAACACTTTTTTATCTACTTGGAAACCTTCTTACTCCAAGTCCTCGTACAGTCTTTACCTTGGATAACTTTCATGCACTACACAAAATCCTATCAAATAACAACATGACCTCTCGATTTGGTGATTGTGAACTTCACCTTGTTTTTGTCTTCTATCTTCTCATACTCAAAATAACTTGTTTCACTTTCCCATTCCACCAATGCTTATGCTTTTACACTTCCAAAATAATGAAAAAATTCAACCTTGGTTCCCCTCATTCAAAAATATGATAGACATCTCCTTTTTGTTGTGCATCTTGATCCTCTCCATGCTCTAGTTCCAAAATGATAGCTTTATTTCATCCACTTTGGGGTATTGTTTCTAATTCCTCAACTCCCATTTTTAAATCTTGCACTTCTCAATTTACAATTGTTCTTCCTCCTCTTCTTTCCATTGTTTCAATGCTCACTCTCCTAATTCCTTGGAATTCCACTTTCAAATTTCCTTTCAATTAACAACATTCTCTGATACCACAATTTCCTAGACACCAATTTTCCCCCGAGGAATCAATATGTTTGGTACCAAAAATATCACTTCAAGTTCAACTTATGTTCTGGTACCGAAATTGGTACAAAGGGGAAAGGAAATAGACCCACTTAGGCCTTTCACTTAGTTTCTTACCACACAAGTTACTTACGACAAAGGAAAAATCATAGAATCAATAATCTCACACAAGAAAAAATGTAGATACACCAAAGAGTGTTCAAAATGGTATACTCATTGTCATTATAGTCATAACAAGTTACATATACAAGTTATAGAATATGTCAAGGTTACAAGTCCACTTAGAACACTCTTTGTGCTTTAAATTTCTTCTACTGATCAACACCATATGCGTGCTTCACCTTTACACGAAGTCTGCACTTTCATATTATTGTCTTCATCTTTGATATCAACATCTTTCATAAATGATATCACCCCTTCATACTTCTTCTCTTCCAATGTCCAATCACTCTAATTCCAATATCTTCTCTTTGACAACCAATCTAATTCCTTTGGTTCAAATTCACCTCTCACTTCCTTCTTACTTAAAACAATGATTTTGGAACACTTTCTCTCAATAGGTTTACTTCCTTGGGAATCAAGTTGCTCCTCCTTGAACTCAACCTTCTCACTGAGACCAAATCTCTTTAACTCAGAGCCAACCTGATATCCTACATGTTGCATTGAATTATCCTCCATCTTCAATAATATTCCACTTCCAATGGATTCAACTACTTCTTTTTGCAATGGTTTATTTTCCCATATTCTAGCCTTGAATTAGTTGCCACCTTGCTGTAGGGGCTAGTCGAATCTTTTGAATAGATCTGACAATCGACCAAGTCAGACACGTAAGTCGATTGAATGTCTAGTCGAATATGTAAGTTGATTGACCGCTCATTTGGGTTGACTGACTGAGGCTGTTAGCAAGTTGCAACTGCCTTGTAACTAAATGTGCAAGTATAAATATGTGATTATGTAACAAATAAATTTCATTGTTGTGATACACAATAATGTGCATATTGTTAGTCTCTCCATTAATTTGTGTATTCTTATATCTCTTGTCCATGTGCGTGCTTATATATTAGTGCATTGCAGTATATTTTTCTATGTGAAGGAATACTTGTAACTTTTGCATACAATTCCCTAGATTACAACATTGGTTCCATTACTGGTAGTTCCTAAACCTAGGTGTGTAAAATAATGCACACATATGTTCAAATTGGAAGATATATGTGAATGGTGGGAGCACAAGGTTAACAATTACATAAAAAAACTATGCAAGGAGAAATCAACCGAATCTGCTTGAAGCATGAGCATAATTCTTTGCAAAAACTCATGAGCGATTTCTTGAAGCTATCCCATAAGAAATAAACAAATACATCAGTTGACTTACTAATGAGTAGACACACTCTGAATGAACAAGAAATGCTAAAAATAATCAAGGGAGGTCAGACAAACTTGCATGAGTGGACCAAGAGAAGACAAAACATCAATCAACACGGTCAAAGAAATTTTTTATACTAATATTCATGAAAGTTTCTTTTGCACTATACCTTCTCTACTACATAAATTCCTATTAGACAAAGGAGTTGGTCATAATGTTGACTACTAACCTTCTCTATGTACACCACCACCAAAGTTTAATTGGGAAGAATTTCAAAGCAAGTGGGAAAAGTACCTAGACACCAACTGCAAAGACACACGTGAAGCTTGGGATTTTTTCTTATGAAAATGAGCATGGAAATCTTGGATAACATCACCAACTTCAAGTAAGTCGGGTTGATGATGGAGGGGTTGATGATATGTGAGCTGCCATAGTTGAAGCTGACTTAGTTGAACACACCAAAGAGAATAATTCCACAAGCAAAGAGGAAGATGATTGAAAGAGAATATACATTAGAAGAAAGATAACAAAGGAAGACTACACGTCGAATGCAATTTCACAAACCTTCACCTGAAATTCATAAATTCGAACTGGACAAAAGATAAAGGAGGAGAGAATAAATGTGTAACACAAGGGATCCTTGAAGTTCAAATAGAATAGAATCGTAGGAGTGACTAATCACTAGAGCAATGGAGTCATCTGAGATTGATAGTGACTAACTAGATTCGAGAGGAGCAACCTGTTGAGGAAAATGTAAGAGGAACCTTACTCAAGAATTTTCAGATCTTTCTAAGATAAGGAAAGGTAGTTGGGAATGTTACCCGAAGTTTATATCCTTTGATTCAAAACAATCTCTTAATCCATAGGTAATATGTACTAGGGACTAAGGCTGATTTTATATGTTATATGTAACTGTAAAGAAAGAAAGAAAAGAAGCATAGATATAAATAAGTGTGTACATGGATAAGAAACAAGAATAAAAGTAAAATATGAACAATATCATTAAGATACACATGTGAGACTGAAATAAAAAATCTGATTTTTATATTAACTTCATTTTGAGATAAAAAAACATAACTCTCTTTACAAACCCTTGCGAGGGTGTGACCAAAGCCAAATTTAGAAGTCTCCAATGGGAATCATACAAAAAGACTGACAACAAAAGAAAACTGAAGCTAAAGATCTGGATCAACTTGCCATAAAAATGTTGTCACTTGACTCTGCAAAATATTCTTTATCAGTCATGAAATCTAATCCATAAACAAACAAGAACACATAGACTGCCAAAGATAAATCATACACCTTTAGAAACAAGTTGCTGAAAGATATGATTCAGTTTGAATCATGCTTCCTTCAATAAGACCATGTTGTCATCAAGATGGTTTAGCTTTCTAGTAAACTCAGAATGAATGAAGAAAAGAATTATCTCACAAGTATAGAGCATACCTTATATCATAAGTTCTCCTTCTATTCTCTCTCTCTCTCTCTCTTTAAATGAAATTCATAATAACAGAACATGGGATGTTTTAAATGTATTTGGGAAGGTGGTGGGCATATAATGAGAAGAAAGTGAGATAATGAATGAGAATGAGAGGATTACTGTTCTATTACATGAAACAATATTTATTGAAAAATAGACATTGCCATCATTTTCCAAAAACCTTTCTCTATTAACAATTCAAATCCAAGACACGACAATTTTTATAGTGTTCAATATAAAACCCCAGGAAAATTCCAGGACTATCAAACCTTACAATTTTCATTTCCCTTTTTCCCTTTTCCATAGATATCCATTTAAACTAGTAGAACGTTGTATAAAGACTGTTTACAAAGTCAATTGAAAATAATTATAACCAGATTGCCTCAAGACAACATGAGAGGCTAAGAAAAAAACCATAAAACCATTGACCCTTCATCATATAAAACTTATATCACAAACCCAATAATTGATACATAAATTGACTGGGTTCGAAACCCATTGTGCATCTGGTTGTTATCATTCTTTTTTCAGAAATCATATGACTTCAAAATCGACATTATCCTCATAGATAAATAACGAACAAGTCAAGACCTCACAGATATAACCAATCTTTTACACCGTCGAGTCAACATCATAACAAGTATCAAAACCTGAGTTCGAGTTCACTAACAATCCATATGTCGGATAGAAAAGTGGGGTTTGGGCAGACCATAGGTGAAATATTTTGAAATTGGGGACACAAACCAAACAAAAATACATCTTTTCCCAAGAAAAACCTTTCCATAGACCTCCCAAAATGGTTGCAAAGAAAATACACAGGTCTCTAATATATATTTAAAGAGCTGAATGATAACAAAAAGGGCCGAAAATATTCCAATGAATGGGTAAAGGGAGTGTCATTACACAATAATCACAAAAACCCAACTGTTCTTTTTATTTCACAGAGAAAACCCTTCAAAATTTAATCACAAGAAATGAGTGAAACCAAATGTATTAACCATAATTATTTGCCAATAGTCATAACATACTAAGCAACATTCATTTTGGGTGCAACACGACCACATACTTCAAACCTAATGGAATGCCAAAAAAAATTCCTAGCTCGAAACGTTTAAATGCCAACAGGAAGAAACCCAGTTAAATGTAATTTGCACAACCAGAATGCCCACATATATACACTGCAATATTCAGAAAGAAAACACACTCTGTAAGCAAAATCTAAGAGCCAACATAATGATTTTACTCGGAGCAAAGTTACAGTTCATGAATGGAGAGATAAGAGCCAATATACATGTAAGGAGAATGCCAAAAAGCTAACAAGCACCACTATTCTTCCAAAGGTCGAGAAAAACAGAGGAAATACTAACCAAAGCAACCAAAACAATGCGAGTATAGTGAAGGTGGCGACCTCAAGGTAGGGTAAGAATGACGTGCAGTAATTTCACGTTGTTTCCCACATTAATTTCCATCCACCACAGTCAAGTACGAGCGCACCCAATCTTCCATATATTTTCCCATAAAACACATAGTTAACCATGTGTTCCACCAAACATATCAATTCCAATTCAAAA
>ML785803.1:138563-176843 GCA_009831015.1 Picea engelmannii
AGCATGGGTCCTCCAACCATTCTTCTAGGATAACTCAATCCATAAAGCGTCTTCCTGTGAGGGCTTTCACCATAAGGGGACCACTTTGGAGTTCATCCATTTGTACACCTTATCAATCATGATAAGACAATAATGAGTCATCTTTACATCAAACACTATTGGGTCCATTACCCAAAACTTTGTGCTACGGGTCTTTCTTCAAGGGTTGACATCAATGACAACCAACCTTAATCAACAGTGTGCACAAAAATAAGGTTACATCCTTGATTTCACCTATAGTTGATTGTTGCAAACTGTTATAAGAGAGCATGCTTCTAGAATTTTCGTTAGTGCAAGATAAGCCAAGCTCTTCCATGATAATTTTAGAAATCACACTTGGACCGAACCTGGCATCAATTAGGCAACAATGAGCTATTTTATCCATGATTTTTATTGAGATATAAAAATGGGTTTTTTTTACAGGGTTCCTAAAATTATTTACACCTATTTTATTTACAGTTGAGTTCTCTTATATTGATTCTTCAAATAGATTGGATATGGTAGAAATCTTACCTTCCATAAATTTTTTAAGATGCTTCTGCTGCTCTGGGATGACAACCATGTCCAAAAGAGTAGCATCAACTTTGATATTAGCCAATTGATTAAGGATATTTGACTTGGACAGGGGGAGAGAAGAAGACACTCCTTGATTATCTAAAGTTCAAACAACTTGTGTATCAGTACTTTGAGAAGATGAGCTTGGGGTGGAGGAAGTGCGGGGAAGGTCATATTTTCCCTTGGTAGTGTAATATTTATTCCTGGTATTGATTACCATAACATCCTCTGGTTCAACCCAATCTAAAATATCGATTGTGGTATCAGACCTTTTGCCAAAGATCTTATCTCTAGCATTTTTCTTAACTTCGCAAGTACTCTCCTCATGATTTTCTTCACAGAAGTTACACCAACTATGAGCCATTATGGCCTTCGTTTGAAAAGTGTTTTCATTCATGTTCCTAAAATACGCTAAGGAAGAAGAAGAATCCCTGGGGGAAGAGAAAGAAGAAGTTCCTTTTCGTTTGTAAGCTATCATCCTATTGTTCATATCTTGCACGAGTTGTAGGAGGGTAGACATGTATGTTTTCTTGACCAAGACTCCCTTAGGGAGACCCATTCTTTCGAGTTGCTCTTCACATTCTAGGAAAGCCTAAAGGGAGGAACCGATATTTTCAATATCCTTCTCTTCAAGTCTATGACGATAAGGGGAAGGTAATTCATTATAATAATGCACAAAAGAAGCCTGATTTTGAGGACGAATTAGTTCAGGGATTCGATTATATAATTTGGTGAAGAGAAGGTTAAAATATTTAATGGTTTTACCATTCTTATAAGAAATATTGTTTTATTCCCTTAACTGCTCTGTTGGACTCTTGGGCTATCCATAAGTGGACTTGAACCTATAAACCAATTCTTCCCAAGTGGAAATGATTTTGGGAGGGAGTTCAGAAAATTCTACTACAACTTTCCCTTCGATGGAAATGACAAATAAACACATGCAAGTGTCGTTATCGTTAGCCCCTATGTTATGACAAGCATTAGAAAATGTTACTAGGTGTTCATTTGTAGTGACAATACTGTTTCCCGAGAACCTAGGTAAATGATCTTTGAATTTTGGTAATGGGTGGGTGGCTGGTGAGAGATTCAAGGGAGAATATATGTGCCATGGAGTGGTTGTAGCATCTTCCTTAGATTGGAAAAGTCCATATTTATTAATGACCTTAGCAAGGTTGGTAGTGGATTGCATAGGGACTTGATGACTGTAGATACTACCAATCATTGATGAAGCATAAGGTTGCGAGGAGGAGGAACCTCCGGTGCCACTACCACTACCCGCAAATGTCATGTTGAAAGTGATAGGTATGGGTAATAAAGATGAACTGGAAGAATCATATAAGGTTTGCCTAAGATCACTTTGTTGTGTTGATAAGACAATTTTCTTCCTTCCTATTTAAAAAATAGGGGTAGCTTCAGGGGAAAACCCTCTTCTCCTTCGAGAAATGCAAGGATTAAAGGACATGAAATAAAAGACCCAAGAGGTAGGAAAAAAAAGGTTACTGTTGATTTCTGGGCCGCCTTTTCCTGGATTCCCAACGTTCATGTATGTTTATGTCCCTTTCAATTATTTCCCAAGAGCGTTCAAGTTCAACACGAGTACTAGCAGTTTCTAAAATAGTGTTGAATAAAGTCAATGAAATGTTGTTTTGGTCATCAAGACCGTTTCCAATATTGGGTTGTCTTGTAATAGGTATTGTCATGGAAAAAATCAGTCAAAGAGTAATAATACAAAACAGAAAAATGAAATATAATCGTGATACAATCAACGAGAGATATATGGAAGATCTCCCCAGTATGGTCACCAAATAAATGTTGTGGAAAAGGTATGAGGAACCTTACTCAATCATTTTCAGATCTTGATAGGCTAAGACAAGTTAGTTGGGAATGTTACTCGAAGTTTATAGCCTTTAATTCAAAACAATCTCTTAATCCATAGGTAATATGTACTAGGGACTAAGGCTAATTTTATTTGTTATATGTAATTGTAAAAAAAATAAGAAAAAAAGCAGAGATATACATAAGTGTGTACATGGATAATAAACAAGAATAAAAGTAAAATCTGAACAATATCATTAAGATACACATGTGAGACTGAAATAATTTTTTTTATTTTTATATTAACTTCATTATGATATGCAAAACAAAACTCTCTTTACAAACCCCTGCGAGGGTGGGACCAAAGTCAAATTTAGAAGTCTTCGATGGGCACCATATAAAAATACTAACAACAAAAAAAAACTAAAGCTAAAGATCTGGATCAACTTTCCATAAAAATGTTGTCACTTGACTCTCCAAAATATTCTTTATTAGTCATGAAATCTAATCCATAAACAAACAAGAACACACATACTGCGAAAGATAAATCATACACCTTTAGAAATAAGTTGTTGAAAGATATGATTTAGTTTGAATACTGATGCCTTCAATAAGACCATGCTGTCATCAAGATGATTTAGCTTTCTAGTAAACTCATAATGAATGAAGAAAATAATTATCTCACAAGTATAGAGCATACCTTATAACAAAAGTTCTTCTATTCTCTCTTTTTTTTTTTAAACGAAATTCATAATAACATAACAAGGGATGTTTTAAATGTATCTAGGAAGGCGGTGGGAATATAATGAGCGGAAAGTGAGATAATGAACAAGAATGAGACAATTATTGTTCTATTACATGAAATAATATTTATTGAAAAATCGACATTGTCGTCATTTGCGCTTTTGGGCGTCAACACAACCCTGATGGTTCCTATGAGTAAAAGTCTACAGTGGTAGAGGAAGGCAGTGATGCCCTTCAATTGGTAGACATAGCATAAAGTATGGTTGTTGATGACTTGGGCCCCACGATACATCAATCTTCTATCAAAGAAGCTAGAAATATAAGAGACTTCCTCCATCAAAGGCTTGATATAGATCCTCAATCCTTCAAGGTGTGGTATAAAATAGATGAAAATGACAATATGTGTGATAGAATTTTGATTGAAATTCTAGAAATAGATCAAAGTCAGCTTGGGAGTCAATAAGAAGAAAACATACTCCTCCATATTAAGGATCTCATGGACTCGCCCCGTTTCGAGTCTACTTATTAAAGAAGAAGAATCTAGATTAATGAATAATCAAGATGATTTGACTTGTCCATTTGAAAGACAGTTCTTCAAATACATATATAAGAATTACAAGATGGATGAAATGATCCCACTGGACAAGGAAATCAAAATATCGATGAAGCCCAGTCCGACCAGAATTAAGCAATTAGTTGTGCCAGTCGATTCGAGCAGCTAGCAATCGACTCGATTAGTCGAAACACAATCGACTTCATTGTCAACTCTTTCAATTGATTGACAAATGAAAACTCTGCTCATAAATCCAATTCCAAAACCTTCGTCCAAAGAGAAGATGGGTCTAAATCACTTCCCTATTTATGAGGGAGATGATGATCCTAAGCAACACTAGTTCATTTGTGAAATATTTTGGGATGCTACCGATATCACAGACAAACAAAAACATATGGCTTAGTTCAATGTAGCATTGTGAGATAGAGAACTCATGTGGTTCATGAATTACATAGAAAACCGGAGGCAATCAAAAGTGGATATTAAGAACAACTTCCTTACATTATTCAAATCCCAAGACATTCAACATCTGACAGCACATAAATTCAAAGAGATCAAACAAAGACTAGGAGAAACAATGCACAAATATTCAAGGATCTACTTAGTCAAATTCCTTCTATCATTGACAAAAACCTCTTGGTTTAGTGGTATGTAGAAGGAATTTTGCAGAAAATTAGAGTGCCATTTAAAATACACGATGTCCAGACATGTGAGGAAGCATTGAAAAAGGCACAATGCATAGAAACAGATGATGATGGACCATCAAATTCCTCTCTGATTGAAATAAAGATAGAAGAGTAAATGAAAATCTTACAACAATATTTAAAGAACATGAACATCAGACGAAATAAAATATGGTGCACCCTCTGTTCGAGTAAGGACACACAAAATACTATTGCAAATGATTGATGCACTAGATAGAGACCTCGGTCTTTTTCAAATTCAATTTGAAAGCTACCATGACATTTGCCAAGCTTTGAAAAATTACACCACAAGAGAGTGTCCTTATAATTTGAAGAATGCCAAACCCAAGTGGTGTCACATCTGCGAGGAAAAAAACCATTCGACACAAGAATGCAGATTGAACAAGCATATTAAATATAAATTTCATACTGTATATCACACTTAGTCGAATAAACATAATGATGACCAGGGAGATGCAAACGTGTACCAAGGCTAAGGAAGAGGTGGTTATCAAGGTAAGGGAGTTTTTAGAAGAGGTAGATTTGGTAGAGGCTGAGGATGTGGTCGGGGAGGATCTTGTTTCTTCATGTATTGGAAAGATGACCATATAAGCCATGACTGTCCGATTAAAGATAGAATCAACCTAAAATTTTGTAATATATGTGGAGTGGGAGATCACTCATTAGAATATTGCCCAATATTTTTAGAAAAAGTAATGAAAAAAAGAATTGTAAATCTCTTATACATTATGCCAAAGAAGGAATTCATCTCAAATAATATACATGTTGTTACAAGTTTTGGAGCAGGACGAGACAACTACATGCATAGGGAATCATCGGTTTGATAATTGTGGCACAAAAGCACCTACCTGGATCCATACCAAGAGGAGAAACTGATGTAGGAAGCACTCAAATTCTTCAAGAACATTGATCATGATAAATCCATTGGGAGTGGGGGAAGGCAACAAAATATGTCAGTTACTAAAGATGTTGTCTTAGATGAATTCCTTCATATTTTAAAAGAAAAATAGTCAATCGATCGACTGATTGAATTACTCAACATCTTAAGGGAATACAAGGAAGACCAACAACCTTATAAAAGCCTTTGAAAATTGTTGCAAGATAAATGTATTAATGATTACGACCCCCAAGTCGATATCAAATTGACAGTTGTTGGAAATATTTTTGTCATTGATGTCAAAGACAGGGGAGATAATAGATGTTTATGTGTGTTGATGAGGTTCTATGCATTGATGAGGTTCTGTGTGAAGGCAGGATGACTGTGAACAATCAATTCGAAGCTGGAGAAAACAACCATGTAATTAGAAGGATGAGATCGAGGAGGTGAAGAGCTTTGTGGAGGTACGGTTTCTTATCATTGAGCGATCACAGTTTGTTGAAGTCTAAGGATGCAGAGAAATCTCAGACATGCATGTGTAGGTCTAAGTAACAATGAGGGAGATCCCAGGCCTAGTTAACCAGAGCGAAGCAGATAGCAGAATAGTCGATTTATCCCACATTCATTGGGAAATCCATGTTCAAAGTATTTAAAATGAACATGTGTTATTACATAGTTTTAAAAAGAATGCAAGAGCTATGGAACCATGTGCAAGGAGTTAAATTTTAGCTGTGCAGCCCAACATACCGGATACCAGATATTGGAACATTGACAAGTGTAAGAACTGGCTTAAGGATAAAGTTTCTGAGGGCCCAGTGACCTGGTGTCTCAGTGGTGGGGACACTGTAATGTCCCCTTCCATGTGATATTGATCATGGGGTACTTAGTAGCCTAGTTGTTCCCTCTAGGATATAGTCTCGCTAAGGAAAATGGGACTAAGAGGGTAAAAACAAGGTCACCAAATAATTAAAGTTCATTACAAAAGGTGACAAAGATTAAAAAAAAAAAGAAGGTAAAGTGGCTTTATGGAATAATTGGAGAAAAGAACATTAGAAAACCTAAATAATAATTTAAGTGAGAATTAGAAGATGGGATAAAAGGAAGGAGGGAAACTTTCTCGAGTGATTCTTGATCATTTCTCACTTGCATCTTAGAGCTTTACAACTTGGGTGTTCTGAGTGAACAAATCCTAGAGATCAACAAGGAGGTGAAAGATTCCTATGTTCCTGATCCAAGCTTGACCAAGGTGGTGAAATATTCCACCCTCACCATTCTACACAATTTTAGATTAGTTTGCAACAATGATTTTTGGAGTCAGGGCACCATTTTGAGGGTTTCTACAGGATTGGGGTGCACTGCCAAGGAAAGAGAAGCTCATTTTGCTTAGAGGACAGTGGATCTAGAGTATATCTCACCACAGGAGGTTTTTCCATTCCTAGGGTGACTTTTCTCTTTGTTTATGGGGGCTTATCACCTCAAAATTATTTATTATTGGAGATGGGATCATTTCTGAAGGAAGGCACACTTGTCCTTAGAGATATAGAGCTTTGGAGGCTGAAATCTACAACTACAACCAGGAAATATCTTCTTATAAGTTTATCATCTTTAGATCTATAGATTTGCAGCCATTTTCAGGAGTTTGGAGGCTAGGTCTAGCAGGGCCGAAATTCCTAGGAGAGTTTCCAACTAGAGAGGGGTGCAACTCAGCTAGAGCAACCAACTATAGAACATAAGGGAAAGAAATTGATCTTTCAGATCTTGCATGTAGCTATTGGGAGTTCATGAGATCTTAAATCACTCTATTGTTATTGTATCTTGGAGCTATTCTCAATCACACACATTATTCTTCCATCTCTATTCCATATCCATCCATCTCTTGTACTGAGGTCAACTATATATTTAAATAAAATGCATATATGAGGGATTTGTGGCTATTTTCTTGTGTTATTTCTATTGTATTTGGTTGTGTATCCATTGTTTCTATATTTCCATCATTAAATTTTTGTAAAAAATCTATAAATCAACCCCAACACAACTTAGAAGGAAAATACAACAAACTATTTGACAAATTACCATAATCAGAAAAACAATAACCCATTAAATTCCTGGTAAATCTACTTGGGAATTTGACAGACACAAAATATCGGGTATATCGGATTGGAAGAGTAGAATGTTAATGCATGGATAAAGTTACAAGGGTCCGATGTCTCGATGGGCCCGTAGCATTATATATTGAACTTGAGTGAATGTACGGAGGAAAAAGGTTGTAGGTGGGCCGATGTCCTAGTGGTTGAAACACAAAGCGACAAGGTTCCATACCAAATACTAAAACATCAACAAGTGTATAAAAGTGTGTGGATAAATTCCCAAGGGCCCGGGGTCCAGTGATTCCATTGGTAGATACCACATCAAATCCATGACAACAACCACGTCAATGCCAAAATGGAAGCATGTAACACCCATGTTTCCCCCAGATTGTAATTAATCATTAATTAGGATTACCATGCTAGGGAATGTGAAGGATGTAAATGTATTTTTGTTTAGATTTCCAATGAATGAATGTGGGGTTGAAGCCTTGAAGTAATGGCCATGTTATCACTAGAGGAAAGAGCAAGAAAAATATGAAGAGGGTTCATTATGTCAAAATGACCCCAAATTCTCCTGTTTGAAAATAATATCCGGATTCAAAGGAAAAATCAGTTAATAAGAAAAGGAATGGTGGTTGAACCATCAACCACCCAAATGAATGGAAGCATAGAGGGTCTGGCTGGGGAGACAAAAAACTGTGAGCTCGAAGTACTACAGGGTGCAATTTTCCTGCAGGCCCAGACTGACCCGAGTTTCCTTCTGACAGAAGGAATAGGATAGGTCCATAACCTTCCCAAGGAGGAGAAAGGCGAGAGGATATATATGTGAAGCCAAACAAGAAGGAGATTCACAAAGGAAAAGACATGACTGAGGATATGCAAAAAAAGAGAGGAAGAGCGCATGAGGCTCTCTAGTTGGGAAGAAGAGTAGAAAGCTTGTTAAGTTATTATGGTTACTAGATAGTTTACAGGAGACTGCAAGCTTGATGTTGAGGAGGCATATGATAAATCTCACAGAGACCGTGACCGAGAGAAAGAACCTATGAGAGATCTACCATAAATTCCCTAGTGATATCATGGCTTGGCACAAGGGTGGCCAGAGTGCTAAGAATGAATGCCTCTGAGCCTATGTTGGGTGGAAAGGTGAACACCCACAATTGATTGGTTGGATGCATCTTGTAATAGATAAGTATTCTCATACCCTGCAGAATTGAACTGTGATAGTAAAATAAGGTTGAATATCCCATGAATGTTTCAAGGATGTGCATGTTTGTTTGATGACTTGAATTTTTTTCTCTTCATTTCGCCTGATCGTGTATTTAAGAAATTAAGGACCTATATGGACGAATATGAATTGTATACACAAGTACTATAGCCTCCTATAGTGGCTTGAATAAAAGGAAAAGAATTGTGATTTTGCTAAACATAGGCCCAATTTTCATATGTGCATATTTACACTTCTAGTCATTTGGATCTTTTGAGAAAGGGGTCTGTTAAGCTTAGGAGAGGTAGTGCGAAGGTGCACAGAAACTCAGAAAAATGTGTCAGGATTAAAGAACTCTTTAAGTTCTAAATTCCCGTAGAAGTGTAAGGAGTATTCCTGCACCTCATTCGAAGTCCTTGCAAGCTTAGAAGGTATACCACTTGTAGAATGAAACTGAGGGTCGTACCCTTCATACCTTGCACCTGTGTGACCAAGGGCTCATGCCCATGACCTTAAAAAATTCCTAGACAAGAGTTAAGCATGTATCCCATGAGGATTTTCAGAGGAACCATATGACTAAGGTTTGGAAACCTTGCGCTATTCCGAAGGATTCTAAGTTATTATTATCTTCGGAGCTCTGGGAGTTCAGAACTCCAGAATGCCACAACTTTACAACTGCCAAAACCCCCAAATTTCAGAGTCATGAAGTGACGTGGGCCATAGATTTGAGGATGCCCAGGAACTATCCCAACCATCAGATCTACGCTACAGTCAGCTCGACGTTGATCGCTTCGAGAGAATAAAGGTGTTGCAACCCCATAACCTTTGAATGTTGGAGTTGCAAAATGTTGAGAGTCATTGATTTGGGGAGTCCATTGGGGACCCTTCTTGACCATTCGATCAACCAGTGGAGGGTTTTGCATATGGTACTTCGATGAAGTCCCACTTCCGTAGAATGGAGCTGTCGTAGTTTTAAAAAATCTGAATGACGAACCCGCGAGGTAAAAAGAGTCGTCGATCCGAAGGGACTTTAGGACCACTACTGACTGTTTGATCTAGATGGTGGTCATTTCACCACTAACCTACTTTGGGAGAAAACTGGAGACTACACGACCAAACCCTCGAAGGTCTAAGTGACGGGGACCGTTGATACAAGGACACATTGGGTCCGTCTCTGATCATTGGATCTACTCCATGGTCAATTCAACTTTGACCTACTCTAGGAGTAAGGAGAGGATTACACCATGAAACCCCCAAACGTCGAAGTTGTGAAGTGACGTAGGCCATAGATTCCAAGTTCTATGTCGATGCATCTTGACCCTGAGATCGAAGGGTTTGGAAGGCTGTCAGTTCGAGCTGATAGGGCGTGCTAATGTCACCCAGGGTGACGTGGACCCACGTTTGACATGCCACATGTCACTTGGATTTATTCGTATTGCAGACCCTATGTGCCCATTAAAATGTGACACGTGTCACCACTGTAGGGGCCACATGTCCCCTCTACCTAGCCGTGTCTCATCCTTGGCACTTACTGGTTTGGTCCATCTGGCGGGTGGAGTACTCGAGACCCACCTGTACTCACCTCCACTTTCAATACGTCACCATAAGCGAGAGTGGACCCTTCAGGAGTCTGGAACTTCATGAATTCAGAGGTTTGGGATGCAACGTCGTGGGTAAGTTAAAAGGCCCAAAGGTCGGAGCCACGTGGAGAGATTCTGAGACTTCGGAAGTACATAATTTTGGAACTCCGGGAGACTTGGGATGTTAGAACGTATGCTCCCAAAGGGACCAAATACCAGAGCTACATGGTAGCACCTTAGGAGTTCGGGAATTCGAGACTTCGGAGGACATGCGTGCATAAGAGAAAAAGGGCCGTTCAACATCGGAGCGCCGAACACTAAATTCCCCACTAGCCTATGTTTTAGATGAGGATTAAGTCCAGTCACGATATTGGTTGATGGGTGGACCTTCCCTGCGGGAGGTAGGTACCTAGAGATGGTACAAATGAGATGGAGCCACGTGGCCCTCAACCAATGAACGCCCAAAGAACTTCAGGGAATAAATTTTAATCTAGAGCTCGGATTTGATCATGGTAAGGGTGTTTGGAAAGCTCTTGACGAGCCTAAGAGGATGGAGACCTTGAGAAGAGGAGTTGAGACGATGGAGGGAAGCCAAATTATGATGCCCCATCCTTTAAAGGAGTATTTAGGGTTCGGGTGTGTTACAAATTGGTATCCGAGCATGGCAGAAAAACTTGGCCTGCTTGCGCTCATGCACGAGTCATATAAAAACATTATTGGAGGAATTTAAGGGGTAACACTCTATCTTACCACATTCCTAAAAGGTTTAGTTAAACTTCTACCAAAGAGAGGAATGAAACCTGCTGATGTTAATAGATGTTTTGGAAATCTGCACTGTATGTTGATAATGTTTCCAAATAAAGAAATTGACTTCACCTTGAAATTGTACGTGTTGTTGTACAGTCATAAGATTAGGTTACCAAGGATAAGATGAGCCTATTGAGAATATTACTGCCGAACATAAATTTTTTGCATATTTTCCTTGAGTAGAAGGATGTAGATTAAAATTCAGTTGGCATTTTATCCAATGAGATTGAAGCATGCTAGTCTGTGGTAGAGGAATACTACCATTTCTTTTGGGAAATGATATCCAATCCTACAAGATTGGGATTAGGATGATAGGAACTAATAACAAGACTTAATTGCGAATGGATTGAAAGGATCTGCGGCAGTAATAATTACTGCTTTAATGAAGGATTGAACCTTGTATATGTGTATGACCCCTCACAATTAGAGGATTGATGGAAATGGTAAGGGGAATTTACTTGAACTATAATGGATGAAAATTGTTGCTGGAATAACCCAGTAAGCAAGAAAAAAGGAACCTTATAGATTGAGAACAACCTTCATGAAGGTAGGAGTGAAGTGACAAGAGCGAGTTCAAAATCTCATGGTTGTGCTAAGGAAGTGTGTATCCCTATTAATGTAAGGATGTGTCTATGCAAGAGGAATAATTTTGCTGACCATTCTCTGAGAAAGGAAGAGCATTCACAACTCTCGGGTTTCGAAGGGAACTAATAAAATTTTTTTTTTCTAGGTACAAGAATTGTTGGGTAGTGTTTTTCTAATCAAGTTGATAAACGGAGCTATAGAAATATGGAGTGATTGAGTGAGAAATCACAACAACCTCCCTTTCTTGGTGGATAGGAAATTAATCTGCTATAATTACTGTGGGAGGAGGAGAGTGACCTCTGTCCCTGACTGTTGTTGAACAAAAGGAAGAATTCTAGGTGTAATAGTTAATACTGATTATGATCTAAAGATACTATGGAGTTTTGAACTAGAATACTTAGTAAGTAACATACTTAGAAATTGTATTTGGTATTTAAGGGAATAATACAAATGTTATTAGACATTAAAATTTATTATAAATAAGGTAAAATGGTTGATTAAATGTTGATCTTGAATGTGGTAAAGGAAGTGTTGGGGCACTTCTAGATTCCCAATGGGTCAGATTGACATCCAGTGGTGGATGGTAGACATATAGATATAGTTGGACCCTAGTGAGGGGAATCTAGAAAAGGATTTTCTTGATTGGAAGGTTTGTTGATCAAGACCAATTGGAAGCTAGATTGGTTGTTTTGTTACCTTGGGCATGGTTATAATTTCCTAGACTATATTTATTAGTAGGAAATGTTTTCATGGAAGTTGAAGCAAGAGTGTTTTCTTGCTAGTTGTTATCATGTAGAAAGGGGAACATAGTTATGACTATGTCCGTTAAACTGCCAGGTGAATGTCATATGAATGAATGCAAGTTCCCAATCGAGAGGGAAGCTCAATGATGAGTATCTCTATGGAACTTTTCATGAGAATGGAAGTAAGGTCCTTGGGAGAAGGATTTGGAAGTTTGATATGTCCATGAAGGAAATGGAAAGGGGTATAAGTAATGAGCTTTCATGATGAATGATTAGTTATGTCTATATACACTTGAGTGCATGAATTTGATGCAATGCAAGGTTGCTTGATATGAAGACTGATATTAAGACCAAGTAGATATGAAGGATATCAAATGTTCAAGTGATGCACATGTATGATGTAAGAATATAGGTATACTAAAGGCACGATATGACTGCCTGGATGAGTGAAATGTAAGGCAAGACTTTCACTTGCCAAGATTGAATGAATATCATGGAAGCATGGTTGAATCTATTATGAAGAGTCATGAAAGTTTCATTTTGAGTGATAGCTTGAGGGGAATGTGTTCCATTCCCTCAGGAAAGGCTAGTATAAACAGATGAAAGAGTAAATGATCAAGGATGATTTGTTGTCATGATCAAAGGCAACATGATTATGCCTTTGAGGATTGCATGAGAACAATTATGAACAATCATGAGTTAAATGATTTATGATTATGCATGTGGTTAAGTGCATCATGAATGTAAGATTACAAAACAAGAAATATGTGTGGATAAATAATTTGGAGGCATAACAAAGATGCATGTTTATATTCCTTATGGAATATTTGATAAACAACTGAAGCTAACTCAAGATTGAGGCTATCACAGATAGTGAAGGATATGCAATAAGGAAGTTTCATGTTGAAGGAGTTCCCTGTGAATGAACTGTGTGAAGACTCTGTTAGGAGAACATAGTCACAACCTTAATGACTGCTAAGGATTGAGCATTGGACTACAAGCGCCCCCCCGCCCCCCCCCCATATATATATATATATATATAAGAATCTTGGATTACTTTTTAAAACCATCATGCTGGAATGGAAGACTAACAAACAAATGTTGACCATTCTGATAACTGAATGGTAATGTGTAGGATGCACATGTACACGATCCATTATGAAACTAATTTTTTCTATTAAAGCATGCTGATGTATCCCAAAAGGTTAGGGTGAAGCCTAACCAAGGATGCTCAAGGAATAGAGAAACTATGGGAACAAGTACAGTTGGACAAGGGAGAATAAATAAGTAAGTAATTTTGAATGAATAGGCTTGGTTGAAGCCATAATAAGCAAAGACAATGAGGCCTTGGAATAACTCAACCAGACTGAAGGTCCCAGGCTGTATAGATGGAGTTGGGAAAAGGGAAGAGCCTTAACTCCTTTCTTGTTGTATATTATGTTTTTCTCTGGGACGAGAAAGCTGGTATGCTGATGAAAGTAAATGTTTTCACACCATAATGATGACAATTGTATGACTATGGAAACAATTGAGAATTTCTTGAGTTGCACTCATGAAAGCATTAAGGATAATGTGATGAAGTTCATACAGATATGCTAGGACATATCTGAAAATTGTTTTATTGATTTAAAATCTATGATACTTGCATTTTTATTTTACATGACGACTAACATATTTATGATGTATGACATGTGTAGAAAGGAATTGGAGCTGTTGAGAAGGACAGTTGCCAATGATGGACAACCTCAAGCAAATGATGACTATGCGAAGGTTGTTGTTAAAAGATTGTTGAAGGGACATTAAAAGTCCCCATAAAGCACCATTGATGAGGTAATATCAGAAAGGGTGCTAGCAACCAAAGAAGGTATAAAAATTTCCATACCTATGTGGAATAAGGCATGAAGGAATTTGTTAAGAATACTTTATGAAAATATTTCATTATATTAAAGATATGCAAATAATTGTGAGTGGTTGTTGTATGCTATTGCTACCCAAGTAGGGTAAGATTCAGGAAAGAAGAACCTGAACAATAGAGAGAGGAAGTCTATTCCAATCAAGAATGAGTTATGATCCTTGCAAGAAAATGAATGAGTAAAGAGTACCATGGGTACAATGACCAATCTAGGGAGATTGGGAATAAAGGTGCTCATAGTTAGCACATTGCATGGAATTTATTTGAGGAAATGCATGTTTGCAAAAAGGGCAGACAATGGATTTTCCATTGGGGAAGGAGGACCTTCCAATATTTTACTTACATTGTATAGGTCTTAAAGAAAAAAACATTTGGGTGGCCATGAATGTTGGCACCCTGGTTACTAATGAAGGGAGAATTCTTGGGTGCATTCAAGAGAAACTTATAGTTTCATCTATGCTGATTTGGGATAATGATCAACCTGTAGTAGGAAGTACAGTCCTGCTACAATAATGAACGAGAATGATTAATCCCTATGGTGAAGAGGTTGGTTAAGCTCCAACAGACCATGGCAAAGTGCTTGTCATAAAGTGTGGAAAACTTGAAATCAATGCAAGGGTGCATTGGGTGTGAATGTGTGTAAATTCTAACCTTGTACAATGTCTACTGTAAACAGATATTCAGAAAAGAATAGAAAAGATACAATGGCAAATGAAAACATTACACAGATATTTTTCCCGTGGAAACCCAAACCGGGAAACCCAACATATATTATATTCATACATTGTGTTACATTGTTTACAATACAATATACATATAGGATCCAACGGCATCCAAAACCCTAACCCAATGACCTGGATTAGTCCAAAACCCTAATTCCTTAACCGGAAATAGAAAACCATAGGCAAAAACCATGTGTTGAAAAAACCACCTAAATACATGACACATTTCCCAAGGTAGGTTTCACGTTTTTCGAGGCAAAAACAAAATTCCGGGGGCAACGACCCCCCCTCTAACCCCCCTGTGTGCCCGACGCATATGCTTAGACACTACTATGCGTGCAAAGAATATAACACATACCCAACAATGTGGCCATGAATATTGGCACATTGATTAAAGAAATTGGATTTGGAAAATTTAGAATGACGAAAGGATGCATACGTAAATAGTGATATTTCCTTTTGCTTTGTATCCTTGAATAGATGAAAATAACTTGGACTATTAGTATGCATAGTTTTGAAAATATAAAGTGTATGAAAACTAACAATTTGTTTGGCTAAGGAATGTTGAAGTTGTAGGAAGAAAAGGGCCTTGGATATGGTAGTGTTGTAAATCATAAGGAAGACCAATTTCTTGTTGATCTAGACTACTATGGGAAGAAAAATCCCATACTTGTGAATTTGGTTCCTGTGTGGAACAAATCTAAAAAAAAAAATGTGGAATTTGGAAATCTTCGGATGACAAATTTGCAAGAAAAATTTGAATTTGAAATTGATGATAATATCTCATAATTTATGTATACTTGTGATACATGTGAGATGGAAAAGATCTATCTAGGGATGACAGATGAAGGATGTCAAAGCTGGAAAGAATAAAAAAAATGCTATTGTTGAAACGTGAGAACCCTATGGTAAGCCATGATTTCCCTAGAATGTGTTGTGTTGTGGCAACACAAGCCAGAGGGATGCCTCGACAAAGAAAGTCTGAGAGACGCCTCAACTGTAAGGCTCAATGAAGTCTTTGAAATTCTTCATGTGCGAGAAATCCTTGACAAGGCAAGATGGATCACCCGAGGAACTGTATAACAGAGAAGGGGATGCATAAGACTGGGCCTAGAGGGTGAGTGACCGCAAGGAAGATGAGACTTTGATAATTCTTATAAAATATTGATTGGGAGCATGTACACAATGGGTATGTCCAGGAAAAGAAGTGAGCCAAGAAAACAAGACAGCCATGTTGATACAAATCCATGAACCACACAGATAAGTATTGTGCTACATTGTGAAATCTTTGCCTCTTGAATTTTGAACAACAGTAATATGTTTTCGCATGAAATTGTGATTAATGTGCTTGTTGTCCAAGAATTAGTTAAGGCAGGTAACGAAGACCAAGATTCTGGAAAGGACCTAACCAAGAAAGATGATCAATATTTCTGAAGCAACTGAACGACAAAGGCATAACAAGTGTTATTGAGAAAGAACACCGAGGACGATGTTCCTTTTTAACGGGGCAGGGATTATAACACCCCTGTTTCCCCCAACTTGTAATTAATCATTAATTAGGATCACCATGCTAGGGCATGTGAATGATGTAAATGTATTTTTGTTTAGATTTCCAATGACTGACTGTGGGGGTGAAGCCTTGAAGTAATGTCCATGATATAACTAGAGGAAAGAGTGAGAAAACTATGGAGAGGGTTCATTATGTCAAAATGACCCCAAATTCTCCTTGTTGAAAATAATAATCCTCATCCGAATTCCAAGGAGAAATTAGTTAATAAGAAAAGGACTAGTGGTTGAACCATCGACCACCCCAATGAATGGAAGCATGGAGGGTTTGTCTTGGGAGATAGAAAAATGTCATCCCGAAGTACCACAGGGTGTAGTTTTCCTGCAGGCCCAGACTAACTTGATTTTCCTTCTGACATAAGGAACATGACAGGTCCATAACCTTCCTGAGGAGGAGAAAGGCAAGATGATATACAGGTGAATCCATGCAAGAAGGAGATGTACCGAGGAAAAATAATGATTGGGGATATGCAAAAGAAGAGAGGAAGAGCACGTGCAGCTCTCCAACTGGGAAGAAGAGAAGAAATCTTGTTAAGATATTATGGTTACTAGAGAATTTATAAGAGACTGCGAGCTTGATGTTGAGGAGGCATCTGATAAACCTTGCAGAGACCATGACCGAGAGAGAGAACCTCTGAGAGATCTGCCAGAAATTCCCTAGTTATATCATGGCTTGGCACGAGGGTGGCCAAAGTGCTAAGAATGAATGCCTCTGAGCCTATGTTGGTTGGAAAGGAGAACACCGACAATCAGTTGGTTGGTTGTATCTTGTAATAGATAAGTATTCTCATACCTTGCAGAAATGAACTGTGACAGTAAAATAAGGTTGAATATCCTTTGAATGTTTTAAGGATGTGCATGTTTGTTTGATGACTTGATTGTTTTTCTCTTCATTTTGCCTGGTCATGTATTTAAGCAATTAAGGACCTATATGGTCGAATATGAATTGTATACGTAAGTACTAGAGCCTACCGTAGGGGCTCAAATTAAAGGAAAAAAATGTGATTTTGCTAACCATAGGCCCAATTTTCATATGTGCATATTTACACTTCTAGTCATTTGGATATTCTAAGAAAGGGTTTTGTTAATCTCAGGAGAGGTAGTGCGAAGGTGTGAAAAACCTCGACAAAATGTGTCGGGATTAAAGAAATCTTTAAGTTCTAAATTCCAGGAGAAGCACAAGGAGTATTCATGCACCTCATTCAAAGTCCTTGCAAGCTCAGAAGGTATAACGCTTGTAGAATGCAGTCGAGGGTCATACCCTTCAGGCCTTGCACCTGCGTGACCAAGGGATTGTACTGGATCTAAGTCATCATAAGTAGAAGCCATGGGCGACAATGCCACATAATTGACTTGTGGCAGGGGAGATACCATATGCATACAAGAACCATTCAGGGAGGCAATCCAGGCGGGGTCAATGAATGAAAGTTGATCAACAGTCACAACTCGTACATCGTGAGGGAAAGATATCACACGAAAAAGAGTAGACACAATAGCTTTCATGGCATAGACATAATCCTGCCCAAGCAGTAAAGAGAAATCCAAAGGGTCTTGGACTACCATGACGTCAATAAAGACAGTTTTCCCTCCCAAAGTTACAGGAAACTGAGGAAGGGTCCCTAAAGGTTGACTGGTTCTTCTGTTAAAAGCTAACAGATTCTGCGTAACCGACGCAAGAGGAGGATAACCCAAACCTTGCCAAGCAATAGAGGACAAAATACTAACAGATGAACCTTCATCTATCAACGTTTGGGGAACGTCCCGACCACAAACCTGTATTGTAATATGGAAAGGACTGTAAGAGGGAAGACGAGGTCCAGCTAGCACACCCCAATCAAAACGGATGGCCTCATTACTTGGAGGGAGTTTCACAAGAGAAGGAGGAATACCCCTTGAAACAGCAGAGTCTGTATCAATGAGAAAAACATGGGCAGTATCGGGCTTACTCTCTAGCGGAAGAGTAGGATCGACCGATGATGAGATCAGATCGACCACTTGGGTTTCATTCTCTAAGGGGAGAATGGAGTCAACAGGTGGAAACAGATCAACCACTTGGATTTCACTCTCTAACGGGAGAGTGGGGTTGACCGAGGATGGGATTGGATCAACCACTTGGTCTACTGGTTCATCCAAAGACATGACCAAATTAACCACTTGATCAACCAGACTGACCGACAAGGGAACTGGATTGATCATTTCATCAACTATAGGTGGGTTGAGAGAAAGCTTGCGATAAGCAGCTGGAAGTTGAGGCTGGGAAATAGTCACGTCTTCTAGTAATTTTGAGGCTTCGTCCATATGAGGACAAAGGTGAGTGAGATGACTCCCTTTGCATAACATACAAGGGAACTTGACTCTACTTTTCTTCTTCCCAACTGTATCATGGCTAGTTGACGAGAGGTTGTCAGCATGTTGTTCAGAGGCTAACGACGTGGGTTGGTGAGGATGTGTAGACCATGCTTCTATAACCTTGGATAGACCAGGGCATTCCTTAAGAAGATGGCTACCCTTACAAAGCTTGCAAGGGTACTTGGGCTTACGATTTGTTTGGGTGATCTTGACATCATCAACACTCCCAGCACGATTAACAGTAACAGGTTGTTTTCCAACATGTTTGACAGTGGTTGGAGGTTTTGACCCTTGTTTATCTTTCTTATTCTTAATCTTTCTTTTCTTCTTTTTCTTATTCACCGGGTTACTAGCTTCAAAACTTTCACCTGACGAAGAATATGAAATGGAAGGTGACATTGCAAGCAAAGAAGGCGAAGAAGACCTTACTGGTGAAGAAGGTGAAGGATCAACATGAGGTTGATGCTCTTGGGGGGAAGTGCTTGTGACTAAAGCACTAACTGCATTTGAGATTACCTGAGTGGAAAAAAACCATAGCGGTAATCCAATAGTGAGACCTGGAAGGCTCAAAGTAGCGATGTGAGGAGGACCAATGTTTCCATAAGAAGGAAAAACAAAAGGTTCCCCTGGAGCAGATGTTCCTTCATTGGTCATTTCGGGAACTGACGCCATTAAAAACAAAAATCCAATCTAGAGTCCTCTAAGGAAAACAAACAACATACGCTAAAAATCTAGTAAACAAGCAAACAAACATAGAATCTTGAGTTAGGGAGCGGTTAAATCCACTTATTACATTTTGTCCTGGGAAGCCCTTCTAACACAAGGGTCAATCACGAGGTCGCATTGAGACTAACAGAGTTACTCACCTTGCTTTGTTGGTCTTGGTGTAGAGATTACGTGTATTATGGGGGTCTCTTGAGAGGTATACCCACAATGATGAGTGGAAGCCTTTCAAGTTGATTTCGGGCTAGATACCCTGCCCTTGTGCGTGGATCGGACTGTCGACTGTTTCCCCAGGCATAATTGTAGTAATTGGTAACCTTAGTGGCCTATCTCTCTAGGTTCTTTACACGAGGTGACTGTGGAGGGGCAAGTCTTCATGGTACCTGGAATTGACATTGGCCAAACTCACTTGGGCTCCTTGGAGGGTATACTCACGATTATGTGTGGGAGCTTGCACCAGGGTGTAAGTCCGTTAAGCAGGTCATCAATGTAACTTTTCCACCCGCTCTATCTCAACCCCTTCTTACATTGTTCCTGCGACATTGGATTTCATCACCAACTAGTGCGTTCATTGTGAGAATCTCTGGTCTGCGAAACCAAAGATTCTGGGTTCGATCCCCAGTGGAGTCGCCAATTTTGTTATTGGATAAATCCGTAGGTGCAGACACTAACCGATCTACCTAACTCAATATTCTATGTTTGTTTGTATCTTTGGAAAGTTATCTTTCACACCTATTCCAAAGCCCTACAACTAATCTAATGTAGGTTTGCTACTAGAAAATATAAAAATGTCTAATCAATTTTAATAAGCGCTTTATTTTATGGCTGTTGTTACTCAAAAGGAAAATGGCATGGACAATATGGTGTTTTGACTGACTTGAAAATTATGCAAAGATATGAGGATGCAATTTTTTCATATCGATGAAAGCTATGCTACAAGAAGGAGAAAACATTTATCATTCCCATATGCACAATGTCCCAAAATATATTAAACTCGTCAATATCAAGATTCTCAAGAAATGAGAAAAAGGTACTGAACACCAATGCACGATTCATGCCCCCCCCCCGGCCATGAGGGGGAAATTTTTTCATAATTTAAGATAAAAAAATGCCAAGAATCATGCAATTTCGCTACTTCAAATGCAAGGATGCCCCCAATCCAAGATAAAGAAAGAAATTAACCCAAACTAAAAGTTTTCTTTTAAATCGAACTATTCAGAAGAAATCTGATCTTTCCCTAAACAATTGTAAAGAAAACACACACTTTGTAATTGAAAGACACTCAAAGCAAGAGACCAAACTAGTCTTTTCAATTGCATAAGAAAAATGATCTTTCAAACAAAAAGCAAATTATAAAGACCAAGAAAACTCAACTTTCAACCGATCACCAGTCCTTAACTAATCAAACACACTCAGATTCCAAACTCATAGAGTATGGTGTTGCCAAGAAAAGTCAAGAAACGAAAGTCAAGACAAAAGTGACAAGAAGAGCCTTTGAAATTCTAAGACTGTTCATGCACAAAAACGAAGACAAGAAAGACATCAATCCATAGTCCAAGAAAAACTTATGAGGCAATCAAACTGATCTGGGCAATTGAAAATACCAAAACTCAAATCCAAACTTTTGAAAAATGGTGTTCGCAGGCAGGCAATATGACACGGTGCGAGAATCACTGATTCTCGCAGGTGACCCTTGAGTAGGGTGCGGGAACCTCACACTGAAACCTAGAGGCAGAGTGCAAACTCTACCAATTCTCGCAGGCTGCAATGAAGTACAGTGCAAGAATGCCTAAACATAATAAAAAATTTGAAAAATGAAGCAAAATTGAAAAATGCCTCTGGACCTAGAGGGTCTATCAGGATATCCTGAAGACTCAGAGATTGATAGGACATGAGAAAAGTGAAACCAGAGCAAATGGCCATAGAAAAATATCAAAAGCCACAAAGAAAAAGGGATTTTTCCCCAGTGGAGTCGCCAATTTTGTTATTGGATAAATCCTTAGGTGCGGACACTAACCGATCTCCCTAGATCCACCTGGATCTAGAACAAAGCAAGACAGAACATGACTCTTTCCCTAGATTTTGACTATTGAATTAACTAGGAGGCAAGAACAAGTAACATACCTTATTATCGCTTCCTATGGTCTTTGTTGCTCCCGCTTCGCTCCAATGCTCTCATGCAGCCAAGACCAAGACACCACAAACCAACCAAAGTGAAGAAAGCACAATCTATTGAACAGTCAATCTATGTATATGATCAAGGAATTATACAATAAAGTGGAAATAGATTTATGGGAAAGGGACATATTACTGTATCATATTAATGGAAAGTAAAGATTACAACTTGAGCCTTGATGTCGCAAACTTCCTTTCGATGGCCTTTGGCTCCGACACACACACTTGCTCACTTGCATGAAGAAAATCAACCCCTTTGGATAAACTTGCTGGAGTCTCTAAGCTGCTACAGCTTCAGTCCTTCACGCAATTCTTTCACTAATTCTCCAATGAATCTTGCTTAACCTTTCTTAACCTTTTCCATGAGAATTCCCTCAATATATAGGAGAGAATGAATTAGTTACTTGGATAAGAGTGATCCCAAAATATCAGGGAATCCAGTACTAGGATAATCATTCGAATGCCATCTCATCCTTCTAGAAGATTCCCTTCTAGAAGCATCAAGAATTCATCTTTTTCCTTTCTTTAGAAAGAGTTCGCACCCTAGCAGTTCAACACAGTGTGAACTTCTCGCACCCTGGCTTAAGGGAGCCTGCGAGAATCATGCATTCTCGCAGAAAAATATACTAGCAGCCTGCAAACCTCCTTCAAAAATGATATTTCTGGAAAGAGAAGAAAGTAACTTTTTCTCACGAGAAAGTTCTTATGAAGAGCCTGAGTATACCATCATCAATACATCATCATGATGACTAAAATCATGGGTAACACCAGCACTATGGTTGTATCGATATCCATTGAACATGACCAATCGACCTCACAGATCGATGGTCGAGATTTAATCAAAGACATGATCCAACGATTGGTGAGTGTTGAAGTCTGTATTATGGTATATGAGTAGATCGTGTGTGAAATTAGAGGAGATAGGGACTCATTTTGAAGGATTATTTGCAACCCTATTTTATGGAGGAATCAAATGATTTAGAGCTGACCCCATTAACATGATTTATTTTGTATGTGGACAAAGCTTGGATGTATGGGATCAATATATAAATAAAAATGCCCTGATAGTTTTGGAGAGTGAGTGGAAGAATGTGGATGAGGAAGTGAAGCTCTGAAGTTATCAAATGCGAGAAGATGAAATACAATGAGATTTAACTATATAAGGGTGGCTAGGAGGTGAGAGGTCAAATAAGGAACTTCTTATGTACAACTGATTGTAAACAGGTGGAGAAATGACAGAGTATCTGTTATGTAGTTGGAAGCTTGAAGTGTTGATGGAAGTTTAAGAATAAATTATCCAGACAAAAGATTTGAAGACTAGTGTCTCCTGCAAGTATTGCAGCTATGGGTTGGTGCTTATAGGTGTTGCTGAGTTGGTGCTCAGCTAAGGAGATTGGTGTCTCTAGCAAGTGGGTGCCTGCGGATATTGTAACTGTAGGTTGGTTCCTACATGTGTTTTTGAGTTGGTGCTCAGAAGAAGGGATTGGTGTCTCTTTCAGGTTGGTGCCTATAAAACATTGTAACATATTGGTGTAAGTAACAAGTTGCTGCCTGTGAATATATTTTAATAATAGTTTTCCATCGTTTTCTCCCATTTGGGTTTCCACATTAAATTTTTGAGTATTGTGCACTGTATGATTGTGTATGTTTCTTATTGTTGGTAAAGTAATAAATTGATAAGTGTAATACAAAAAGAAAAGGAAAAAGAAGTCTTATATTGATTCACCCCCCCTCTCAATATAAGTAAGTGTGCCAACAATGGTCACATGGTTCAAAAAGTCATCATCTGTTTTGGATCATAAGTTAATATTCTCCCTCAAGACACATGGATAAAACTTGGAATACTTGCACTCATGCCTACAATGAACTATCTAAAATTGGTAGATTAGAGATTCATTGAACCGCTCACAACTTTTATAAATGTAAAAACACATATAATGGGAGTTTTGACTTCGATTGATTTTGAAGTGATCGACTTGGTCGAGGTCATCCCCACGTATCCCGCATTATTAGGCTAGCCTTGGGGACAAAATATGAAAGCCATTATCTCTTTCTCTCCCTCTCTTGAGATATTATTAAACTCAAGGGAAGTGGTAGGAAGATTATAACATCCCTTGACCCCAAAGAAGGAAGACCATGGGTTGAAACATCGGATGAATATTACGAGGCCTGACGATTATATCAGATCATGAATGAAGAAAGAGATAATGTTGAATCGAATGAATAAGGGGATATTATAATAGGTTCACCCTTTCCCATCGATCAAAATTTGAAAACATAATTATATAATTGGAAAGTAGAGAATTATGAGTTGAATGAAAAGGGTGTTGGTCCATAGAAGAAATACCTATTAAAAGACTATGCACATGCTTCTTTATCAAGTCAGTACCTATCATTTATGGAAAAAAGATAAAGCAAACACCGATTCTTCTTTTGACTAACTTAAATTCAGGTCCACCACTTTGGTTCAATGAAATAAGTTCTCCATCAACTCATGTTGATGAAGTTTCAAAAAATAGTGGGGGAACATGGACGAATACAAAGTTTCATTGAATCTTTCACTATCCAGGTCGCTCGTTGGTGGGAGATTCATACTTCTCGCATACAAACATGGACCAATTCCACAACATATTTTGTAGATAAATTTGGAGGTAGGAAATTATCAACAAAGGTTTACATAACAATCTTCAAACCTAGTTTCGACCCAGTGGCCCACATTAATCAACATGAAAATGAATGGAGGAGAGTCAACTATAGAGACAAAATAATTTGGCCACATATGTTTCCTAGCAAATTGGATGATATACCACATAAATGATATAATATAGAAGAAGCATGTGGTCATACATTCAACTGGAATGACATAAAAGAAAATTCCATTAAATATTTTGAGTTCAATCCTGAAAAGGCATAGTTAATGGAAGCAACTCTTGAAATAATTTTTTTTTATTGAAAATCCAAATCTCGACCAAGACGAAAAGAGAGGCAAGGATAAATTTGACATGGAGTCGACATCGACTTGCAATTTTGTGTCAATTCACCAACAAATCAATCAAAATGCTCGTCAGTTGGACATGGAAAACATAAGTTTTCTACACGAAATTTTCGGTTGGAGAAAGGACCATCCCAAAATAACTAATTATGTGAAATCAATTTTAAAATTATTCAAAGAAGAAAAATAATATTTAGAGAAGCCCGACTTCTTTCTAATTTACAATGAAGTCATAGAAAGTGAATGCCAATTGGATGAATCTAAACCCTCAGAATGGATGAATGAAGACCTAAAAACAAAATAATTTGACATATCAACAGATGAAAGACCAAAAATGGCTTGAATAGGAGACTATTGGATCGAGAAACAAACAAAAAAGATAGTCAACTTACTTTGAGAATGCCAAGATGTCGTCGCCCGTGATTACAAAGATATTAAAGGACTCATAGAAGAGATGGGGGAGATGAAAATCAATCTCATCCTAGGGTCAAAACCAATCAAGAAATGACCATATAAATTGTCCATGATATCTAAACTATCGTGGATATTCCACTAGAATAGTTCGCCACAATAGATATGATAAATAAAACTGAAATATACACTATGAAGGTTAATTCCTTTGGATTATGGAATCTTTAGTTACCGATTTTTCTACTTATGCATGAAATAGATAAAATGTATAAATAGAGAAAAGTAAAATACATCCACACACCATCCACAAAATAAAACAAGATTTGCTCTAGGAAACCCTTATGGGAGAAAACCTAACTAGAAGGTGAGGTTTCTCTGCTCTCTTTTGTCTGGTATGGAAGTAATGCAAGTACAAAGGAAAAGACACTCTCTATGGAGTTACCTGAGACATGTGGCCTATTAATATGCTACAAAAATTACCCCCAATATGTTATTCTCTTTAATTTCCCACTCCCAGTTGTTTTGCTCTGCTATAAAACAAAATACAATAACATAGAGTGGAATTGTTGGCATGTTTACAGGAAGAGTGTGCTTGTCATTGATGGAAAGCACATAAGGCGGAGAAGAAGGTGAGAAATCTCAAGAGGAAGAGCGACAGTGGCCTTTGAATCACTGATCCAAAGGACCTTCAACCGAATACCTGACAACCGTTGGATCATTCTAAGTGGAAGGATATGCTAAGATAGAAGAGCAGCACTGAAGATAGATTGAGCCATTGATCTATGAACATGATCGACGATCAACATTTGGTTCACGTCAAAAGTTGCGAGGAGGTTATTGTTCTGTGAATATCACTTCACAAGAATTGGCAACTTGAAAGTTGAATTACCCGAAGCCCAAAATCCGAAATGAATAAGGACCATCAGATCTGGAGAAAATGTGATGACCGTTAGATCAGGGAGAACCACGTCAATAGACCATGTCTACAAGGACATGTGGCAGACCAAGTTGGAAGAACACGTCAGAAGACCATGTTAGGAAGTACACATGGCATAATCAGATGATGACAAGTGTCAAGAGGAAATTGGCTTGTACCATGTCAACAAGTGACGTAAGCAACCTACGTCACTCCGAGAGATTTACTTTGGGAGTTTCATCACCAAAAAATGTCAAAAGTCTTGAAGTCCCGAAGGACGAAGGTCCAAAGTCGCTCTTAGTCATTGATATAAGATACATTTTGGGAGTTAGGACAACTGTTAGATCTAGAGAAATAAAGATCTGATCCGTTGGATCTGAGCATCGAGGATCAACAGTTGTTGGATCCAGAGATAAATGCACGAAGGTTAAGCCTTTGGATGATCTCAAAAGAGCGAACTTGTCAAAGTCCCAAAATCCTGAAGTAAGCAGGGACCGTCCATCGTTAAGAATGATAGGTGGTGCATGATCCACAACTCCGGAGCGAATCACTTCGGGAGTTTTTGGTTGGGAAGGAAACCACATCGCTGAAGACTCGAGGGCCGAAGAAGATCCAGGGCGTTGGTTGCCAGAAGGACGCATGGCATAAATCTGTGCAATTTGGGGAAAAACACTATGAGATAAAGTGAAGGAAGCAAAGTTGAGATTTGAAATTACTAAAGCCGAAGAGTCGAAGGAGTTGAGGACCGTTGATCTATAGGAGGACACAAGTCAACAAATCGTGTACTCTGGTTGGAAGACTCCGGGAAAAAGCGAGCAAGGAAATGTTGGAAAGTTGATATTTTTGAACCCCAAATACCTGAAGGGATTGTGGCCATTGATTCAATAAGACCACGTGTCGATAGATCGTGAATTATGGGTGGAAGCACCACAGATAAAATGGAGTTTGAGAATCGAGACTCTCTAAGCTCGAAAGGTGAAATTGATATCGGTTTGGAGGGCCACACATCACTTGGTCATTAAGACTTAGGAGGGCATGGATCTAGAGAAGAGGAAGGAAAGATGATAGATCAGGGTCGTTGATCGAAGGAATCTGTCAGAGACTGCAAGGTCGACAATCACGCCTGATTGCAGGACCAAAAATTCTCAGAAGTCAATTTTCTGAGGGCAGACTACAATCGAAACCACGGTATCAGAGAAAGAGTACGTAGCAGCTGGAGGTGAATTGCGGGGAGAAAAGTGGTTGATCCCAAACCACTCTTGGATGCGCCTGTAATCATTTGCTTAGGCAAGGACGTAGCCCGAGGTCACATGTGATAGGGGGCTAACGAGAAGAGAGCTCACGCCCACAATCACGTGGTCACGTGAGACCATCGCCCAAGGTCACAGCCAGTTATCATGTGGAGAGGAACATTGCGCTATATGCTAGTTTGCGCATGTAAAGTTCACGAGGACCTGTGGACAAAAAAGCCTCTTTGTGTATAATCCAACGATACAGATTAAGTAGACAATCTGATCGAAGGGTTGTTGTTTCACTTCGTGGTTTCTTGATCAGTTAAAAATTAGTTACACTAACTGAATCATTGTTCCTAAGTGTTGGAATCATGATTCTTGAGAGTTTTTGAGATTCCTGACTTGAGCGTTGGATATGCGGAGTGTAACAAATGATGAGAGTAGGAATAAAAGTAAAATTCCGTGATAGAGAGAAGTTGTTGTTTCTATCTAAATAATAAGTTGAACTATATGCATTGTATACAAGAGCATGAACTGAGTGAGAAAGTGTAGAGATGAAGAACATAAGCTGAACAGAGGAGAAATGGTGAAAAATGTAGACTGTACAAGAACCTAAGAGCATGAGAAGAACAGAGAGAGAGCAGATGGAAAGAGACAACAAGTGAATCCAAGCATGAATAGACAAAAGTAGAGCATAATTGCAGAACATAGAGGAAGTGGTAAGCATTGAAATGTTTGTATTGTTGTAAGGTATTATTCAAGTAAAGATTTATAAACAGGGTGGTAGGGTGGTGCTAGGGAGGAATGTGGTCCTCTTTTATTCAAGTTGGTGCTTAAATACTGGAAGTTGTAGCTTCCATCTATTGATGGCTAGAAAACAGGGTGGAATGGTGGTGCTAGGGAAAACAAAGAGTTTTTTGCATGCAATTTGGTGCTTGTTTAAGTGGAAGTAGGTGCTTCCATCCAATTGGTGCTGGAGATCATAAGGAGAAAATATTCTTCTTTCTAGTGGGTGGTAGAGAATCTTGAGGGTTGGTGCTCTACAAGTTGTATCTTGTTAAATAAGAGGTTGTAGCCTCAATTTGAGTTGGTGCTCAAAGATTGATGATGTAAAGAACATAAAAGACTGCCTATCATTCTAAGAAGAAGAGGTTTTCTCCCTTTATGGGTTTCCTCATGAATATTTGTCTATGTGTATATCATATGTGTGATTGATGTTTACTATTTCTGTTGTTCATGACTTGCATAATCTTGATGATCACTTGGAGAAGATCAATAATATTTTAATAGGCATAAAATTGTTTAAGCACAGTAACAACTGATTCACCCCCCCCTCGCAGTTGTCTTAGTAATTTCAACAATTGGTACCAGAGCGGGTTCCTTTTAGCAAAAAGCAGATCAATAAGATTAAACATGACAAGTCATGAAGGAACTTCAACCAATAAGCCTCCTCTATTTGATGGAACAAATTTTACTTTCTGGAAGGTTAGACTGAGAACATACATTATGGCCTTAGGTGCCGATGTTTGGGATGTTGTAGAGACTGGATATACAAAACCTATTCTGGTAGCTTCCAAAGATGATAAGTTAGAATTTATCTTCAATGCAAAGGCAATGAATGCTATCTTGAATGGGCTTGCTGAAGCTGAATTTGTAAAGGTAATGCATGTTGATTCTGCCAAAGCAATGTGGGATAAACTCATTAACAGTTATGAAGGAAATGAGAAAGTAAAAGATGCCAAAATTCAGACATATAGATTGAAATTTGAACAACTAAAGATGAATGTGGATGAAACAGTGTGTAAATATTTCTTAAGAGTTGAGGAGCTTTTGAATGTCATGAAGGGTCTTGGTGAGAAGATTGAAGACACATTTTTATTTCAAAAGATTTTAAGATCTTTGCCTAATAGATTTAATCCAAAAGTTTCTGCAATAGAAGAACTGAATGATCTTAAGATTTTTTCTATTGACCAACTCCTAGGAACTATGACTGCTTATGAAATGAGGATAGGTTAGGATAAATCCACCTCTAGAGAAGCATCATTTAAATCTTATAAGAATGAGGATTATGAGCTCGATGAAATTGAAGCAACATTTGTGAGAAGGCAAAAGAAAGGATCAGGAAAGTTTCCCTTCATATGTTTTAACTGTGGAAAGATAGGTTACTTTGCATCTAAGTGTCCACACAAGAAGAAGGACCATAAATTTGAAGGTGAAGAGAAGTAAAAAACCAAGAGATTTGGTAAAAATAAAAGTTTATGTGTAAACAATGATGACTCTTCAGGAGACACAGATAGTGATTCTTCTTGTGAAGATAAGGTTAATGACTTTATGCTTATGGCCAAAGAGGATTATGATTATAAAAGCACAGGAAGTGATGTTAATGACGAAGAAGTTGTTGTTGACTTGGAAGGAGAACTGATCAGTGCCCTAGAAGAAAAGTCTAGACTCAGATTTAATAAGAAAAAGAAAAAATAATTGTTGATACAGTTCGAGAAAGACAATAAAAAACCCGATGAAGACTTTGCCCTGCTAAAAGTGGAATTAGAAGAGGCAAATAAAATAGAGGACATTCTGAAACAACAATTATCAAAGAAGAAGGCAAGATGTGAAGCCTTGGAAGAAGAGGTAGTAAAAACCAGAAAAGAGATGGAGAAATTTAAAGCATTGTATCTCCAAAATATTCCAAGCATTAAAGCCTCAATAGAACTAAACGACATTCTAAGAAAACAAATATCTCCTTTGTTGAATACTGGTTTAGGCTATGTAAGTGGTTCAAGCAACAAACAACCAGAAAGCAAAGAGCCAATAAAGATGATCAAGTTCCAAGTCAGCAAACAATCAGACCATGTGAGTACTCTGCCACCAAAAGCTAATAAAGACAAGATGATCCCTGATAAAAAACAAAGATATTAGAAGATGGAGCAACAAATGCCAAGAAGATGACCATCCTTCAGGTACCAAAATTTATTCCATGGTTACTGTTTTTACTGCTTTAATTTTGGTCATAAGATTGCAAATTGTCAAATTAAGTTTAGAGACATGCAACTGAGGAGATCAAGAAATAAACAATATTTGCAACATAGAACTAAACAACCAATGAGTAGACAAAGTTGCACCAATCACTTTAACCTATTTAACAAAGAGCTACTTTAACCTATTTAACAAAGAGCTCGAATGTTATAACTGTCATAACTTCGGCCACAAAGATGCAAACTGCCATCTGAAGAATTACAAAGCAGATCCAAGAATAAAACCCTTAGCTAGAAATGCCAACACATGGAAAAAGAAAGATAGTGAAAAATGTGGTCTAGTACTTTCAGCTCAAAAACAAAAAGACCCCTGGTATATAGACAATGGATTTTCCAAGCACATGACTCAAGACAAGGATAAATTTCGGTCCATAAGTAAAAGAAAAATAGGAAATGTGACCTTTGGAAATCATGAATCAGGTAAAATCAAGGGTAAAGGGATGGTGAGTTTGAGTAATGGCAAAGGAAAAGCCCAGGATGTTTTGTTTGTAGATGGGCTGAAACATAATTTTCTCAATGTAAGTCAAATGTGTGACAGAGGATGTGAAGTGGTGTTCTCTTCCAAAGATTGTAATATAAAGTCTGTAAACTCAGGACAAGTGGTGGCTAAAAGCATAAGGATAGATAATAATGTATATGTACTGAAAGAAGATAGAGAAGAGTGTCATCTAAGCAAACATGATGAAATTTTTCTATGGCATATGAAACTTGGACACCTAAATTTTGATCATCTAATCAAAATTATAAACAATGGGGCAGTAAAAGATCTTCCAAAGATATCAAAGCCATATGATTATGTATGTAAACCTTGCCAAATAGGAAAGCTTACTCAGACACAATTTAAATCTAAGAACTTTGCATCAACAGAGAAACCTCTTTAGTTAGTACATATGGATTTATGTGGACCATCAAGGAAGGAAGGTACATGAAAAGAAAATTATTTCATGTTGATTATTGATGATTATTCTAGACTTACATGGGTTGCCTTTCTGAAAGAAAAATCTTAATCATTTGAAAAATTCAAAGTGTTTAAGGCTCTGACTGAGAATCAAACAGGAAGAAGATTGAAGGCAGTAAGCTCTGATAGAGGAGGCGAGTTTAGTTCAGGAGACTTCAAAGAGTTTTGTGATAAACATGGGATCAAAAGAGAGTATACTATTCCAAGGACTCCACAACAAAATGGAGTAGTTGAGAGGCAAAATAGATCAGTTCAGCAGATGGAAAGATCAATGATGAATGAAAAGAATATTGCTCAGACATATTGGGTAGAAACAATTCATACAACTGTACATATTCTTAACAAATCTCATCTCAGGCCACAACGTGACAAGACTCCTTATGAACTATGGTTTTGAAGACCTGCTTCAATCAAGCATTTTAAAGTCTTTGGGAGTAAGTGTTATATCAATAATAATGATGAAAATCTTGACAAATATGATGACAAGGATGATGAAGGTATCTTCTTAGGGCATGCTACAAACAATAAAGGATACAGATGCTATAACAAGAGGCTACATAAATTGGTTGATTGTATTGACATAAAAGTTGATGAAGAAATCCCGATACGAGATGTAAGCAGTGTTGAATCAACAACATAGGATATAATTGAAGTTGAAGATGAACATGTCCAAGAATCAGAAAAATAATATTCTGAGTCAGATGAAGATAAAAATACTCAGGCAGAGTCAAATCAGCAGACAACATCACATCCTTCCTCCAGAATTACTCAAAAGAATCATCAAACAAGTCAGATAATTGGTGAGAAAGACAAAGGTGTACAAACTAGGAGAAGGATAATCAAAGACACCGAGCAATCACATATAGCCTTCATCTCCATGGTGTAACCCAAGAACTTTAATGAAGCCAATAAAGATGTAAATTGGTTAAAATCAATGAATGAGGAACTGGATCAGATTGAGAAGAACAATACTTGGGAGCTTGTTCCTAGACTTGCAGATAAGAATGTAATTGGCTCCAAATGGGAGTTTAAGAACAAAATGAATGAACAAGGAAAAATTGTTAGGAATAAAGCCATATTGGTCTGTAAGGGGTATGCACAAGTTGAAGGACAAGACTTTGATGAAACCTTTGCACCAGTGGCAAGATTGGAAGCCATCAAAATGTTTCTTGCCTATGCATGTCATAAGAATTTTAAAGTATATTAGATGGATGTTAAGTCAACATTTCTTAATGGAGATCTAGAAGAAGTTGTGTATGTGGAGCAACCTGAAGGATCTTCACTGACAAAAAATCCTAACTATGTCTGTAAGTTGAAAAAGGCATTATATGGACTGAAACAGGCACCACGGGCCTGGTATTATAGACTGGAAAATTTTCTACAGAACAAAGGGTTCAAGAAAGGTATTGTTGACAGTAATATATACGTTAAGCCTGAAGGTGATGATTTATTAATTGTTTTGGTTTATGTAGATGACATTATTTGTGGATGCACTAATGACCCTTCAGTTCAGTGGTTTTCTAATTCAATGAAGATTGAGTTTGAGATGTCCATGATAGGAGAACTGTCATATTTTCTTGGTTTATGAATCAATCAGAGTTCTACAGGGATATTTATCTCTCAAGAAAAGTATTTGAAAGAGATGTTAAAGAGGTTTTATATGGTAGATTCCTCTCCTGTTAGTACACCTATGGTGGTTGGTTGCAAACTCAGTAAATATTATATTACACCTGATGTTGATCAAAGAACATATCGATCAATGATAAGCAGTCTTCTGTACATCACAACATCCCGTCCTGATATAATGAAGCTGTTGGAATGGCAGGTCGTTATCAATCTGCTCCTAAACAAAGTCATTTAGTAGTTGTCAAGAGGATATTCAAATATTTGAAGGGCACAATGAGTTATGGTCTTTGGTATCCTAGAAATCAGAATTTTCAATTAACTGCATATTCAGATGTTGATTGGGCAAATTGTTTGGATGAGAGAAAGAGCACCAGTGGAGGTGCATTCTTCTTAGGTGATTCATTAGTATCATGTCTTAGTAATAAGTAGGGATATATTTCATTATCAACTACAGAGGTAGAGTACATTGCTGCTGCTACTTGTTGCACTCAGATTTTATGGATGATACAAACTCTTGCAGATGTAACTTATACTGATCTAATTCCACTTCATTGTGATAACACCAGTGCCATTAGTGTCTCCAAGAATCCTGTTCTTCATTCAAAGACTAAGAATATACCAATAAAATATCATTTTCTCAAAGTACAGGTTACGAACAGAGTTTTTCAGCTGCATTATATTCCTTCCACACAACAGATAATTGATATCTTTACTAAACCACTAGTAAAGACACCATTTGAGCATCTACGCCAGAAGTTGGGTGTGACCCTGTTATCAATTTAAAATAGTCTATTTGATCAGGAGGAGAGTGCTCATAGTATATCCAATCAGGGGGAGAGTCACTCTCATTTTTTTCTTTGACATTGATCTCAAAGGGGGAGAAAAAAGAGGTGTTGTATGGATGCTACAGTTGGAGGTCTAAGCATAATAGTGCAACCTTTTAGGGTTTCCATCAATGCCAAAGGGGGAGATTGTTGGCATATTTACAGGAAGAGTGTGCATGTCATTGATGGCAAGAACAGAAGGTGATAAAGCTTAGGAGGAAGAGCGACAGTGGTCGTTGGATCACCGATTCAAAGGACCTTCAACCGAATACCCGACAACCGTTGGATCATTCTAAGTGGAAGGACATGATAAGCTAGAAGCGAAACACCGAAGATATATCGAGACATCGATCTAAGAACATTTTCGAAGAACAAAATGTGGTTCACGTCAAAATTTGTGAGGAGGTTACTGTTCGGGGAATCTCACTTCGGAAGAATTGGCAACTTGAAAGTCGAATTACTCGAAGCCTGAAATCTGAAATGAATAAGGACCATCGGATTTGGAGAATATGCGATGATCATTAGATTAGGGATAACCACGTCAGCAGACCACATCTACAAGGACATATGGCATACCAAGTTGGCAGACCACGTCAACAAGTACACATGGCATAATCCGATGATGACACGTGTCAAGAGGAAATTGGATCGTGCCATGTAAACAAGTGACGTAAGCAAGATACATCACTCCGGGATATTTAATTAGGGAGTTTCATCACCAAAAAATGTCAAAAGTCCCAAAGTCCCAAAGGATGAAGGTCCAAAGTCACTTTCATCCATCGATCTAAGATACATTTCGGGAGTTAGGACAACCGTTAGATCTGATTCGTTGGATATAAGTGTCGAGGATCAATAGTCGTTGGATCTAGAGATAAATGCACGAAGGTTAAGCCTTTGGATGAGCACAAGAGAGTGGACTTGTCAAAGTCCCGAAGTCCCAAAGTAAGCAGGGACCATCCATTATCAACACTAATAGGTGGCACACGATCCATAAATCTGGAGCGAATCACTTTGGGAGTTTGTGGTTGGGAAGGAAACTAGATCGCCGAAGACCCAAGGGCCAAAAAAGATCCAGGCCGTCAATTTCCAGAAGGATGCATGGTAGAAATCTGTGCAATCCAGGGAAAAACACTCTAGGAGAAAGTGAAGGAAGCAAAGTTAAGATTTGAAATCCCCAAAGCTCGAAGAGCCGAAGGAGCTAAGGACCATCAATTTGTAGGAGGACACATGTCAACAGATTGTGTACTCCGGTTGGAACACTCTGGGAAAAAGCGAGCAAGGAAAGGTTGGAAAGTTGATATTTTTGAACCCCGAATACCCGAAGGGATTGTGACCATTGATTCGAGAAGACCACATGTTGATAGATTGTGAATTCTGGGAGGAAGCACCGCGGAGAAAGCAGATTTTGAGAATTAAGACTCCCGAAGCCTGAAAGGAAAAATCGATCTCATCCGTCAGTTTGGAGGGCCACACGTCACTTAGTCGTTAAGACTTAGGAGGGTGTGGATCCAGAGAAGAGGAAAGAAAGATGATAGATTGAAGTCGTTGATCGAAGGAATTTGTCAGAGACCACGAGATCGACGATCACGCCTGATTGCGGGACCAGAAATTGCTCGAAAGTTAATTTTCTGAGGGCATGCCACAATCGAAACCATGGTATCGTAGAAAGGGTACGTGACAGCTAGAGGTGGATTGTGGGGAGAAAAGTGGTTGATCCCAAACCAGTCTTGGACATGCCCACAATCATTCTCTTAAGCAAGGACGTAGCCTGAGGTCACATGCGACAGGCGGCTAACGAGAAGAGAGCTCACACCCGCAATCACATGGTCACGTGAGACCATCGCCCAAGGTCACAGCCAATGGTCATGTGGAGAGGAATGTTGCGCCAGGTGCTAGTTTGCGCATGTAAAGTTCACGAGGACCTGTAGATCAAAAACCCTCTATGTGTATAATACAATGACGCATATTAAGTAGACAATCTGATCGAAGGGTTGTTGTTTCACTTCATGGTTTCTTTATTAGTTACGATTCAGTTACACTAACTAAATCATTGTTCCTGAGCATTGGAATCATGATTCCTGAGCGTTTTTGAGATTCCTGACTTGAGCGTTGGAGATGCAGAGTGTAGTGGATGATGAGAGAAAAAATAAAAGTAAAATGTTGTGACAAAGAGAAGTTGTTGTTTCTCTGTAAAAAATAAGTTGAACTGTATGCATTGTAGACAAGAGCATGAACTGAGTGAGAAAGTGTATAGATGAAGAACATAAGTTGGATAGAGCAGAAATGGTGAAAAGTGCAAACTGTACGAGAACCTAAGAGCCCGAGAAGAATAGAGAGAGAGCAGATGGAAAGAGACAACAAGTGGAGCCAAGCATGAACAGACAGAAGCAGAGCAGAATTGCAGAACATAGAGGAAGTGGTAAGCATTGAAATGTCTGTATTGTTGTAAGGTATTATTCAAGTAAATATTTATAAACATGGTGGTAGGGTGGTGCTAGGGAGGACTGTAGTCCTTTGTTATTCAAGCTGGTGCTTGCATACTGGGAGTTGTAGCTTCATCTAGTTGTGGCTAGAAAACAGGGTAGCAGGGTGGTGTTAGGGAAATAAAAGAGTTTTATGTGTGCAAGTTGGTGCTTGTTTATGTGGAAGTAGGTGCTTCCATCCATTTGGCGTTGGAGATCATAAGGAGAAAATATGCTTCTTTCTAGTGGGTGCTAGAGAATCTTGAGGGTTGGTGCTCTCTACAAGTTGCAGCTTGTTAAAGAAGAGGTTGTAGCCTCAATTTGAGTTGGTGCTCAAAGATTGATGATGTAAAAAACATAAAAGACTGCCTATCATTCTAATAAGAAGAGGTTTCTCCCTTTATGGGTTTCCTCATGAATATTTGTCTCTGTGTATATCATATGTATGATTGATGTTTACTATTTCTATTGTTCATGACTTGCATAATCTTGATGATCACTTGGAGAAGATTAACAATATTTTAATAGGCATAAAATTGTTTAAGCACAGTAACAACTGATTCACCCCCCCCCTCTCAGTTGTCTTAGTAATTTCAACAAGAATCCCTTCTCCTCCTAGCGACCTGATATTTAACATCGCCCAATAGTCATCTAGGGTTAGGGTTTTGACTTCCTCAACCCTCAATTGTGATAAGGTTTGGACCTTCTAGAATCTTCTTGAAATTCCTCACATGGATAGCCCCATATTCATGAGTAATGGGGGTTGACGTGGCATCCTCTCGTACCATGTTGGTCAATGCGACAGGTCAACTTTCAAGAGGCGTAACTTTTTCATACGAGCTCTGATTGACGCATGGTATGCATAGTTGGAAATGTATCAGAGTGTATAACACCAACAAGAGTGTGGGCACAAGTTATGAACACTAGAACAAAAAAACTCCATTTAATATCTCAAAATGGCTCTGGAAGGTTCCAGACCCCAATTTTCCAAACTAGGACTTGCCACTAGAATGACCCTACAAATTGATTGCTCCAATTTTTCCACTCTAAAAGCTTTAATATAGATGAAAAATAATATAATGATCCAATCTCGATCATTCCCATAAGTATAAACCCATAGCGCAAAAATAAATTGAGACAATGTTAGTTGTCGACATCATTTACCTAATCGATAAATGAGAAAGGGAAAGTCATATGGTTGTGCAACCAAAAATGAATGACCCTAAAAGGCTAAGGATGTGCGTCGACTTCTGGGATTGAACAAACTGACCATAACTGACCCATTCCTGAACCTTTTACCTTTGAGATAATAATGAAGTCACGAGACATGGATGTTACTCTTTTATGGACAAAGTTTTTGGATACAATCAAGTACCAATTGCCAAACAAGACCAAGAAAAAACAAATTTTGTTTGTGAATTTGACTTCTTTTTATACAAGGTAATGCCTTTTTGCCTCAAGAACGCACCTACAGTGTTTTCCAGATATTTGGTCAAAGTGTTTCAGAAATATACTTACATGACAATGAACAAAATTACCGACTTAACTAGAATTGTGACCTCAAAACGAGAAATCTATCCCTTAAAACCCATATTTTTGTATACAAAACATGAAAATAAACCCCCAAATCAAAAAGTGGTTTCTAACAGGGTTAAAATTACAACATTTTTTAAGCATGGCCTTCAAAACTCATATAGTTGCTCAGAAAAACCTTAAAATCAACAACTAAATAAAAAAGTGATGCTACTATTTTTTTTTTCTAAACGTTAAAATCATGTCTTTTTACGACCTAATTGAAATTGTGGCATTGACAACAAATCCCTATGCAAATAAACAACCCAAAATTGGACCCCAAATGGTCACTTGAAAATTTATTTATGATTTTTTTTAATTTACATTAAAAAATAAATAAATAGAAAGGACAAAATCTTCTCAAATATATATATTTTTTAAAATGAACAAAAAAACACATTTAAAAATATATATTCAAAATTCATGTTTTTTAAATATTAAAAAACAACGTGAAAAAAAAACAAAGAGATGAAAAACATTTAAAATTTTTCTATAAAAACAATAACTTATATATA
>ML785803.1:214149-226771 GCA_009831015.1 Picea engelmannii
ATCATATGTCTAAAGTCTTGAGAGAGTGCACATTGCGCAATGTGTTGTATTTATGAGGAGTTATATAAATGAAGATATGAAGTTCTATGGATGTCATATATTATCTACTTAATGTATGCCTCTATGTAATGGAATGACCTTGGTAATAAGATGCGACAATTATGATATATTATGTGTCTACCATGTACTATTTGGATATGTGTGTGTATTGTTTTACTTCTTAGTCCTAATAATGTGTCATAATGAATCACATGAATGCCAACCCCGATGGATCTTTGTATGTTTAGCCTTCATCCTTGTCAAAAGACCTTATGGTATATGTGATCCTCTCTGCATCTCAAGTGAGACCTTCCTTGGCCTTGGCCAAGGATTGATATGTCAATGCTCTAGGGTTTTTGTTGGTCAACTCTGGATGAACCTTGGATCTAAACTCCCCAACATAAGGAAGGATACGTGCAAGCGTGGAATAACATGCCAACATATGGTTCCATTGTCAGGAATTAAAACTATTGTCGGGAATGATGAATGCAAGAGATGAGGTGGCATCCATCTCGGGAGGAAATTCAAGACTGGTTGACTGCAAAAGAGCATGAGTTTTCTCTATGAGAAACTCAGGGGATGAAAGTGAATGTGAAGAAATGAAAATATTACTATCTTTACATGAATATGCATGAGTTTTTCTTTGTTGAATTTCCTTGTTTATTTTTTGAATGGATAAAAAGGAAAACTGCTACAAATTCTATGGAGTGGCCATTGGAACCAGTGGTTTGGGATCAATCCAAGCTTGAAATATTGAAAGTGTTGGATAGTAAGTGGACTCAGGTTATTTAATTTTGGTTTTCTCGAGTAAAAGAAGGCTACATTGTTGAATTCACTGTGGAATACATTGATTCTTTCAGCAAGGCTGAAAGAAAGTTTGTGGAAGGTTCTATAAAGCATATGTTGGAATAAATTCCACTTTGGATAAAAATGTTGTTCATGGAGAAAGGGTTTATGTGCATGGAGCCCGATCGAATGGATGAGTAAACTACCCTAGTGCGGGGGAGGGGGGGGGTCCAAAGAAGGGGTAAAATCAGAGAGAAAATGGATTCGTTGAGGAGGATCCAAAAATTGATGAGATGAAGTGAGGAATGGAATGGACCCAGAGGAGAAGAGGAGAAAAAGAGTCAATATGTACGCAAGAAGAGTTGACATAAGAATAAAAGTGGAATAGAGAGGTGGAAAAGAGTTATCCAGGGACACATGACGAGGGGTTGGGCCCAAGATGAAGATAAAATAAATCACACCAGGTGGTAGTGCAAAAGAGTATGTTGTGCCAAAGTGAATCACAGATGAGGATGGGCCCACAAAGAGGTGTGGCATAGAGGATATGATGTTTAGTAGGGATACCAATAATGATACTAGTAAGGGACTAGGTGATGAAGTCTGCACCCCTTGGTTGTTGTAGAGTGTCGCAACCTTAGAGGAAGATGAAGCATAGAGCAATAGTGCACTGTTAAGAGAGGAAGATAGTGCACAAAGTGGTAGTGTGCTGATAGGACCAGAACATAGATCTCATATTTTTGGTGCATGGATAAGACATGGAGGTAGAGCGTAGAGTGTTGGTGCACTGAAAGAAGAGGAAAATGGAGACTCCCCTAGTGGCGGGGGAGAAGAATTGGCAATAGTAGATGTTCTTGTGCGGCTGTAAGTAGGAAACTCTCTAGGTCACCTGACGAAAAATTTCAAAAGAAGATGGACTTACCCCCCTTTGTACCACTCCCTTTGCGCATTTTTAATCAAGAATAAAGAACAATAGATAACAAAGCAATTGGAGTAGAAGAGAGAGAAGAATATACAAGCAAAGAGATGAGTGAAGAAGAAGGTGAAGTCAACACTACTTTACCGCGAGAAGCATTGGTGTTGAGAAATTAGACCCATAGCATTTAGAGAGGAGGAACTAGCTCGAGTTTGAGGATGAAAAATTAGGACAGTACCCTGAGATTACCCGTGTTCCACAAAATGGGTAAGGATGATGCAGAGCAACATTGGTTTACATGTGAAGGAATATGGTATGTGAAGAGAATCATAGATGAAGAGGCCAAAATCACGCAGTTGGATACAAAGTTCATAGAAAAAGTCTTGACGTGGTATATGAAGTATAAGGCTACTATGCCAGTGGGATAGATGAGGTCCCTGGATGAGAGTAAGAAGGATCTTCTTAGGGAGTTCCAAAAAACTAAGTTAGAATCCCAATCTATTATAGAGACAAAAGAGATCAAATATAAGGAATACGAGACTGTATGGGATTATGATCAATGGTTTAAAATTTTATTGGATAGGCTGGTGTTCCAAATCCAGGATGTGAAACACAGGGAATGGTTTATTGTAGGGTTACTTCTCCATATCCGAGTTCTTCTCACCTAGAAAAAGTTGACGACTCAAGCAAAGGCAGTCAAAATTGCAATGTGCCTAGAAGCTACACTAGGAGGGCCAGATATGTTGGTAGGTTTGGCACAGGTGCAGTTGCAACTGGCCAATCTGATGATGCAGTTCAAATATATTCCTAAGACAAAGGTCATGTGTGAGAACGTATGGTGTACCACCTATCGCTCAGAAGGGCATTAGAGAGATGAATGAAGTGTCCTACCAAATTATATGGAAATGGGCACACCCATTCCATTTCCATCTAGGTAGATGGAATGGTGTGAGATATGCAGACAGTGGGGCCATGTGCCATCCTGCTACCCAACTTTGTAGAAATACCAAAAGTTGACTCATACTCCATTCTAGGAGTCCTATAAATCCATCAGGCATGATGTCAATATTTGTCTCTCACTCTAGTTGATGCAAGATAATACTTGTGATTCATTCCAGGTACAAGAAGAGAAGAAGGATAGTGAGCGTGACGATGTAGAAAGAGACGGATACCAAGGAGGTCCCCAAGCTGGATATGGGTGCAGTCACGATCGAGGATATGGAGGAGGAGGAGGTAGACCTCCCACTTATTTTAATTACATAGATATTGGTCACGTATCAAGGTTTTGTACCAATCCATGTGTGTTTTATGCATACTTCTATAATCCCGAGCATGTCACCGAAGTCTGTCTCGACTTGTTGAAACAATGGGAAGACAAAAATACCAATTGCAACATGGTGCATGTGAAGATGCACAAGAATAAGAAGAATAATGAGGAGGTTGATGTCCGAGTAGTAACCTGAGGATAAGCGAAGATAGGAGCATACTTTGAGCATAGTGAAGGATCAAGTCAAAATTCGCACATAAATACAAGGAAGACACCTTAGCCCCCTCTAAGGTTTGATGTTTCCCAACATAAATAGTCCGTGCACAATGTGTAGAGAGCATTGGAAGAAGAAAGAGCACGCGTGAAGCTGTAATGTAGGACTCAGAGGTCACTTGAGGAGGCTCAGATCCAGGAAGAAGTGGAGAGGGTGACACAAAGGTTGTTGGAAGAATCTTGAATATGTGAATAGGTGCAATACACGATGCAGAGGTCACTGGAAGAAGCTTGCACCCGTGAGTAATTGCAACACATGACACAAAGATAGTTGGAGGATGCTTGTGTGCACGAAAAAATACAGCATGCGATGCAAATGTCAATAGAAGAATAGTTTAGACAGACAAAGCTATGATGCACTGAGAAGAAAGAACATGAAGAACAATTCCATGAGGAATTGCAACGTACATCACATGCATAAGTCTTACATGACTTGGGTCGCAAGGAAGAATCTAAAGACTAAGTAAGTACTTTCTTGTATAGTTGTTTGCAAATTTTGAATGATCCAAAAGCTACAAGTAAGTTGACTAAGATGTTAGCTACTTGAATGCAGGAACAAAGAGTAGAGGAAACCATATCAACTTTGTTTCTAGGAAGAAATGTACGTTAGGTTAGCAAGAAAAATCACATTGGCTAAGAATTTAAGATGACAAAAGAACTTGGTGGTTATGACATCGATGGATTCATGTTGGATATGGTTTCCAACGTGCATATTTTTTCGAAGAAATATTGGGAGGTGAGGGGTAAACCGAAGTAATTGGTCTAGTCGCCCATCCAACTACGGTTGGACAATCAATACAAAATCTATCCAATCGATTGATTGGAGCAGGTGGAAGTGAACATAGAAGGAGTAAAAACAAATAATGGATTTGAGGTCATAGATATTATGGAGGAATATGATCCATATCCTGCATTACTGGGAATTTATTAGGCATTTGATAATAATGCAGTTTTGAACTTGAAGAAGAGGAATATTTCATTTGAAACAGACACTCTGCGCGTGCTCACACCACTAGATCTATACGAAGGTGACATGCATAATGAACTAGTGGATGAGGATGCGCAAAGCTCAGTCATTGAAAATATCTATAAGATCATAGGCCATAGGGAGGAATACATCAACAAACTCTCTCAAACCAAAGATGGTTGAACAACCTCCATGCATCATCCCCTTTGTTGATAGGAAGGGACCCTACTCAATGGCTCACCAAGATTCCTGATCTCATCCATTTTCATTGATCCCCCTCCAACAACAACAAGCCTGAGGCAAACATGTATATCAACTCTCATTTCTACTGGCCCTACTCTCACATCTCGCCATGGATCCTCAACCCTCCAACAATAGAAAGGTCAAGGCTACTAGCTCAGTTTGGTCCTCCCAGAACAAAAAGACAAGAAAAAAATGATACTCTCTCTTGATGGAGCCTAAATTCTCTTTAGTGGTCAGTGTTTGATGGTGTGATTAAATCAAATCCCTTACTCATCTCCACAGACATCGGTGAAGGTTATGGGTTGAGCATCTGATCACATGAACTCCAACTCCATCTTTCACCATGTGGCTAGCTTAATTCATTCTAGGACTTGGGTCGGGTTGCAACTACAACTTGGATAAACAATTTTCTCTTACTCAAGCTTGGCCACAATCACAACTTGTTTTGAAGAACGATGACTTGCACTTACTCAAACTATCTGCATTGATAACATGCAGGAGTTGGCTTGAGGACGAGCCAAGTAATAGTGTTGGGGGCATGTTTGCACCCAAAGTTTTGGGTTTATTCCATACGCACACACAAACAAAGTTGTGTGTGCTCAATATGAAGTTTTGTGTGCACCTAAGGTAATGCATGAGGAATGAAAAAGAGTGTGCGCTAGATCGAGTTTTGATAGTGAAAAACATGCCTAAAAGATTATTGAATGAGCATCGGTCTTAGTTTTGATGTGCATCAAAAATCAAGAAGACACACAGTGTAATTAAGAAGAGAATCATTAGGAAATCCTCTTGAATGATTACTTCCAATAGCACAAGAGATCGTCGAGCTGACAAAAGATGAGCTGGAAGGGAAATTAAGATTTCCCCAATTCCTGAAGGCTACATGGATTGGAAGAAGGTTCCAGAAGCGTGTGAGGGAATTTTGTCAGTCGAGCGAGTGGAGCAGAGCAGAAAGAGACAGATAGCTTGAGTAGAGAAAGCTATAAAATGAAGCAATGATATCATAAATGGGGCTAGCTAGATGTTTTAGAAGAGATTCATTGAGTCCTTATTGACAAGCTTGCTCTTAGCCTGTTGAAATACTGTAGTGCTTTTGAATATCTTTTTGCGTTTGTAATATGTCTGAAGTCTTGAGAGAATGTGCATTGCACAATGTGTTGTATTTCTGAGGAGTTATATAAATGAAGATATGAAGTTTTATGGCTATCATATATCGTCTACTTAATGTATGCCTCTATGTAATGGAATTACCTTGGTAATAAAGATGCGACAATTCTAATCTATTATGTGTCTACCATGTACTATTTGGATATGTGTGTGTATTGCTTACTTATTATTCCTAATAATGTGTCAGATATGAATCGCATGAGTGCCAGCCTCGATGGATATTTGTATGTTTAGCATTCATCCCTATCACAATACCTTATGGTCTCTATGATCATCTCTACATCTCGAGTGAGACCTTCCTTGACCTTGGTTGAGGATTGATATGTTGATGTTCTGGGGTTTTTTTTGGTCAACTCGCGATGAACCTTGGGTCTAAACTCTCTAGTGTTAGGAAGGACGCGCACAATTATGGAATAAAATGCCAACATGCTTGAAGGGGAAGTGTGTTGCAATGTTATTTTATTTCCACTACATATAACATCCAATGTGTTCTAACTTCAAGTGGACGCATTGTGGTGCTCTTTTATTTCCATTGCACATAACACTCGATGTTCGGACTTAATAAACAAATGTTTTCCAAGGTAGAGAGTGTGGTGTATTTTATTTGATGTTCGCACCATACCGACTTGAACTTGGAATTGCATGGAAAAAGGAAAATAAAGGGCTTGGAAAATGGTTGCATTGAAAACGAAGGGGAACTCAAGGATGTAGCTCACCCTCCACAAAGGCACCCATAAAAGAGACAATATGAACCCTTGATATGTCAAAAACCACATGCCCAAGAATATTTCCCCAATCCACCTCATACTCATTACATGATTTAGGGAGGGTCTTCTTGGGAAACATTCCTTAACTTGGGGATTAGCCTACCCAATAGAGCACCATGACACCCCTCCCATACCTAAATTTGGAAAATTTTATAAGGTATTTGAGCATTTTGTTTAATTTGAAAAGGGGGGATTTAATGCACTTGTTTGAGTGTTTCTTTTATTAAATGTGGCTTACTTGGTGTTGGTCCTAAAGTCTGCACCTGACTACTAAAGGGTAGAGCTAGGCCACCTCAAGTTTAGAATGATTGGTTTTTTTTATTTTATCGGTCAGTTAAATGGTTGGTTTTACCAAGACAAGAGCATGGTTGGGTTGGAAAAATGATAAGGATGAGGGTTCTCCTTGGATGGTGGCACACAAATGACAGGAAAGTGAAATAATGGAGGTAAAAACAAAGGGAAACAACAAACCACTCAATGAATAATCTGTTGCGAGAGGTTTAATACTTAAAATATAATTTCAATACATTAAACATGTATCAAAAACATAATTAGTCCCACGGTTTGCAATAAAAACCAATCTTCACCAAAGCATTAGCTGTTTTCACAGGTTGCATATCTATAATGACAAGTTATACAATAGTTGAAGGAAATGAAATGTACTTTGTACAAATCAAAAACTACAGTCGAGATAAGATAAAAACACATGAAGATTTGGAAAAAAACACTGTCATCAAGAGTTATTCACCAGGTAGGGATCTTTAATCCATGCATAGAACATGTTGAACCAGTTAATGTATTGATCTTATTTTCCCAAAAAACTCAACCCTCAAAACATACAAAAATTGCATATTTATCAAAGTTGCAGAGGCTCTCGTCCATCTAGGACTGAGGATTAACTCTACACTAACAGTTGTAAAACAACTAACTAACTTAACTAAACACACTATTGGAGTATATTAAGGTACTTCGAGCTTGACTTAATAAAGAAAGAGCGGTTCTTATCACACATAAAATACCACTTGTTATTCTTTAATCTAACAGAGTCTTGCAATTAAACAACTAAAAACTGCTACTTAGCAATGAAACTACACTTATGTGTATGTTGGAGTGAACTAAGATTTGACAGAAAATGACTGGGAGTGACAAAACTGAGTTCTGTGTTGAGCACTAGCATGCATGTGCGATGTTGGAGGCCACTGGAGAGAACTGAATGTGTTAGAAGTGTTTTTCCCCAACTTATCTCCTGGATGAAATAAGCAAGTCATCTGTCATTTTCCCAGAGTCTCTAATATTCTTTTTGTAGTTCGGATTATAATTCTCGAGTTCCCCATTGTGGAGTTGAAGAGTCTGGATTCTGGAACTTCTGTTATGTATTGTTGGCTATCATTGAACTACTGCTAGATGAGCAACCTAATGATGTGGATTGGCTCGACGTTTCTTGGTTTGGCACCCTTTTTAAACTTTAAAATATGCCATTAATGGAGATAATCCACTCTAGGAATTTGACGTTCAGGATTTTTGGAGCGCAAAATATTCATATCTCTCGGAGTCATTAACCACCACTTATTTCTAATTAACCTGGGATTTATCCTTAAAAATTTGGTGTTTCAGAAATTCGACAATTCTGGGGTTCCGAATTCGTAGGTTCAGAGAACTGTGCTCGCTTTGAGTTGAAATCCCCCAAAGTGATAAACTCCCAGAGTCATTAACCATGTTTATCTTAATTAACCTGAGATTAATACTTTAATCATTTGGCATTTTGGGAGTTCTGGACTCTAGCTCTTTGGGGTTCAGGAATTTATGAATGCAAAGTCTAGATACCTCTCATATGGTTGATCTCACGAAGCGATGTAGTGTTTCGACATTCGATAGTTTTTGACAAATATGATCTCAGATGTTTCGGCGTCGAAGTCACGGAGTGAAGTTTGTGTAACTCTGCGATTAAACCTCGCGCCTTTCTAGAACTCCGAATGTATGAGATTCATTGATCTGAGTGGCATGTTGGATGGCTAATCTCCCAGATCTGGCATGTACATATGAAGTCACTATCACTAACGTGTCTACATGAAGAGAGCGACACGTGTCACCCGGAAATGAGTGAATGATGTAACCCAAATGACTTGAAATGAGTGCCACATGTCGACGATCGATGGATGCCATCTGTCACCACAAATGAATGGTATGTTTCTCTGATGTTTCGACATTCGAGAGTTTTCGACAAATATGAGCTTAGGCATTTCAGTGTTTGGGAGTTTTCAAGTGCTAAGTGTGGAGATCTCCTATATGGTTGATCTTGCGAAGCGATGTGGCGATTCGACATTCAAGAGTTTTTAACAAATATGAGCTCAAACGTTTCAGCGCCGAATTCACGGGGTGAAGTTTGTGTAACTCTGTGATTAAACCTCACGCCTTTCTGGAACCCTGAATGTACGAGAGCCGTTGATATGAGTGGCATGTTGGATCTCCACCGTTGCAAATTTAACCTGTCTGTTCTCACAATCTGAGCCCAAAATTGACTGCTTTGAATTGTTGCGTTTTGTCCACGAGTGTTCCATGTGCATGCAAAAGACTTGGTCGACCTGTTGCATGCTCAACTAGTGATAAACATGATGATGAGTATTTTCAAACTCAAACCAGAACATGTAATCACCTTTCAAGGAAGAAAAAAGATGATGCAAACAAAGTAAAAACAGGTGAGGGCCATTGAATCTAAGTGATTAAATTATGGAGAATAAGCTTAACAAACACAAAAAAAAAAATCAAACTTGATGGATGTATAGGGTATGTTATCGCGCAGTTTGTAGCTAGGATAAAAGGCTTGAGTCTTGTAGGTCAAATTGGTGTAACAGGAACCTATCCCACCCAATGTCACCATGATGGGAAGGTTCTTTGTATTTAGGGAGTTTAAGCCTAGGGGAGACATCCCCGGTGACCTAGGGTTTTGAAGAGGCAAAATACTAATAAGACAAAGATAAAATTTCCCCCCTCACAAATCACCACCAAACAGATGTTCCCGGCTTAACAACCAATAATATAGTAAAACCCCCAAAGAAGTGTACCTGCCTGGAATAGAGAAACAACAAACTAGTATGTGCTAGCATTTTCAATGGGTTAGTACTTCATGTGAACATCCGATAAAACATATATAAGCAATTATGACAATAAATATTGACGAAGTCAATGTTTATAAATATAGCTATGAAAATATTACCACTTCACCAATAATTACTGGAATGATGCAACATTCAAAGTAACCAATCAACATTTTACTCAATTAATGCATAAATCACCATTCAATTTCAGATAAGGTAAAGCGTTGTTGCATTAAATATGAAATAACCAATGATGATGTCAACAACTAGGGTTAGAGTAGTTAGGGTTTGAAATTCAAAGAGTTTTGAGAGTGTTGTGACCAATGTTTCACTTCAACATTGGAGGAATTTAGATCAGTGCCTTAGAGGGTAAATGGAGTAAAAAGTGAAGGATGCAAGGGTTGAAGGAGGAAGGCTAAGGACTAGAGGGAAGAGTTCTGAAGTGTTGCTATGGCAGGGCCTCAGAATCAAAACCCTAGGGGAGAGAGGCTCACTCTGGTGTTGCTATAGAAAGGCCTTGTGCTCTCTCCTCCTTTCCTTAGGTCAACTTGGAAAAATGAATAGCTCAAATGAAGCACAAAATCAAGACAAGAAGGATTAATGAGGGAAAGTGTTTCTATAGCAAGGCTCTTTCATCAAACCCTAAAATAAAACGACCCTGAGTGTAGATGACCTAGGCCTGGGATGCTTTCTTCCTCTTGAATTCTAAATGGTATGGCTAGCAAAGGAGAGGAAGAAAAAGGAGTGTAGCTATGGCTAGGCTCTCTTTTTCTTCTTCAATGGATGAAAGTTTCTCTATCAGAGGACATGAGACAAGGACCTACTTGTGTTCTTGTCACCTAGGGTTTTGATTCAGAAAAATCCTAAATACATGCAAGAAATTAAACTACAACCATTCATTCAAGAAGTTTTGAAAAAAAATACTTACAATTCACCAAGAAATAACCATGCAAACCCTAGTTGTAACACCTTCCTTAAAAAGAAACACCATAAAATGCCAAAAATGTCTTCCTTCAAATAGTGCACCTCACCAAATCAGCCAAATACCCAAGATAGTGATCTAAAAATGAAGAAGACTTGTATTCTTGAAAATATTCGCAAGATTTAATTCATGTGTTAAAATGCAAATGGATCAATTTTGCAACACAACTTTTATAGAAATTACTCATTCAATATGCATATAAACAACAACAATAAACAGTGAACATAAAACACATAACAAAACAAATGATAAAGGAGTTCACCCCTCTCTTGGGATACATCTCCTGGTCCAGCTTCCAATGGATCTTTTGTATTATTTGCTCAAAGTTCTCAAATATGTGCTTTAAAATGCTCAAAATTCCAAATAGATGGCTCCAATGGCTTCAGAACGTCCAAAAACCCCTAGCTGGGATTTTTCGGCACCTCATTTGGCCAAAAATTGAAGAAGATAGGCTTCCTGGAAGTTCCCCTTCAAACTTGTTGTCTCTGGATCGCCAAAATGCACCCTTGCCTCCTGAACCTAGCCCCCACGTGCATAAATGTGAAAAAACCCAGCACCGGGTGCAACCGCACAACCGGTACAAACTGTAGGACGGTTACGCGCTAGCCCTTAACCGTCTAAGACCGTGGGCATATGAAGCACCATACGACCGCGCGCAATACAAAAAAAAGGGGTTAAGTTTAAACCCAAGTCACATGGCAAGGTCCATGTGCCCAGGCGCGTGGGTGTTTAAATGTTTGAAACGTGCGGGCGGAGTTATATGGTAGCAACACATGACCGGCGGTTGGGGCTTAGCCCCGGCCTGGACCGCGCCCAACTCAGAACAATTGTAAATTCAAATAATTAAAATTACATTCATATAACAAGGAACATATGGTGGCACGTTGGTTGGGTGGCCCTTCCCAAGTCTCTTCCCCTGCCCGGAGGTCGCGGGGTCGAGTCCTGCCGATTGCAAAACCTTTAAACCACCGACCAGGTGACACGTGGCGGCCATTGATTGGGCCACGTGTCACCATACTATTAGCCACCAAGATGCCACGTATCCAATGTTCATTCATCCACAATCCTGCCAACCAACACCTGTCATGTCGTACATCCCTACCACGTGTCGTACGGCCTGCCACGTCAGCGTCCGTACGGACTGTATAGTCAGCACACATTTTTTTTTGCCTGTTTGTCGTTTTGAATAGAACACGATATCTCTCTCATCCAACGTCTGTTTAAACCCAAGCTAGTTGCATTGGGTTCGTGACGACGAGGCCTACGCTCCTGTTCGTTTTGAAGCGATTCCGAGCACTTTGAATTTTGAGCAAAATTTGATCCCCTGGATCACACCTCCCCATTGGAAAGATTTTGGACCTCCAAAAGACTATTTTTAGTCTACCTGAAGATGAGGGTATAGCTCCCTCACCTTTCCAACCTCAATCCACTTGGCTTTGCTTGGATTTGTGCCTTTAAGACCAACTCGAAGATACTCCACATTTCCTCGCTTTGAAGTTCTCATTCTCATGTCAAGGATGGTGTCTTCATGCAGTTTTGTAAGATATTCTGGGGAAAAATCATCTATAGAAGGAATCTGAACATGCTCTCCTTGATCATCAATCAAAGGAGGCTCATACAATTTCAAATTCTCAACATTAACAACTGCATACATTTGCATATAAGGAGGCAAATCTAAACGGAAGGCATTGTTACCAATCTTGTCAATAATCTTGAAAGGACCATATCGAATTGGTTTTAGTTTTTTACCTTCTCCTTTAAGCCTCCCCTTACTAATGTAAATTCAAACTTCATCTCCAACTTGGAAACTGTGATCAACACGATGCTTGTCATGTCTTGTCTTGTACTTGGCTTGACTCTTTTCCAACTGCTCTTTCACCATTTGATGTATCGACTGTATTTGTTCAATGAACTTTTCTGCCCTATCAATGTCATATTGACCATCAATAGCAATATCCTTCCCAAAGATAAAATCTAACTGAGATTTGGGCAAATAGCCAAAACATGCTTCAAATGGTGACGTTTGAGTTGAAGAGTGCTTAGCTCGATTGTAAGCATGTTGAATGTAGTGTAAATGCTCATCCCAAAGTTTAGGATGCTTGCTGCAATAACCACGAAGAAGA
>ML785803.1:230301-257434 GCA_009831015.1 Picea engelmannii
AAATGAAGAAGACTTGTATTCTTGAAAATATTTGCAAGATTTAATTCATGTGTTAAAATGCAAATGGATCAATTTTGCAACACAAATTTTATAGAAATTACTCATTCAAGATGCATATAAACAACAACAATAAATAGTGAACATAAAACACATAACACAACAAATGATAAAGGAGTTCACCCCTCTCTTGGGCTACATCTCCTAGTCCAGCTTCCAATGGATCTTTTGTATTATTTGCTCAAAGTGCTCAAATATGTGCTTTACAATGCTCAAAATGCCAAATAGATGGCTCCAATGGCTTCAGAACGTCCAAAAACCCTTAGCTGGGCTTTTTCAGCACCTCGTTTGGCCAAAAATTGAAGAAGATAGGCTTCCTGGAAGTTCCCCTTCAAACTTGTTGTCTATGGATCGCCAAAATGCAACCTTGCCTCCTAAACCTAGACCCCACACACATAAATGGGGAAAAACCCAGCACCGGGCACAACCACACAACCGGTACAAACTGTAGGACGATTACGTGCTAGCCCTTAACTGTCTAAGACCGTGGGCATATGAAGAGCCATACGACCACGCGCAATACAAAAAAAAAGGGGTTAAGTTTAAACCCAAGTCACATGGCAAGGTCCATGTGACCAGGCGCGTGGGTGTTTAAATATTTGAAACGTGCGGGCGGGGTTATATGGTAGCAACACATGACCGGGGGCCGGGGCTAAACCGCGCCCAACTCAGAACAATTGTAAATTCAAATAATTAAAATTACATTCATATAACAAGGAACATACGGTGGCGCGCCGGTTGGGCGGCCCTTCCCAAGTCTCTTCCCTTGCCCGGAGGTCGCGGGGTCGAGTCCTGTCGATTGCAAAACCTTTAAACCACCGACCAGGTGACACGTGGCGACCATTGATTGGGCCACGTCTCACCATACTATTAGCCAACAAGATGCCACATGTCCAATGCTCATTCATCCACAATCCTGCCAACCAACACCTTCCATGTCGTACGGCCCTACCACGTGTCGTATGACCTACCACGTCAGCGTCCATACGGACTGTACAGTCAGCACACATTTTTTTTTTCCTGTTTATCGTTTTGAACAGAACGCGATATCTCTCTCATCCGACGTTTGTTTGAACCCAAACGAGTTGCGTTGGGTTCATGACGACGAGGCCTATGCTCCTGTTCGATTTGAAGCGATTCCAAGCACTTTGAATTTTGAGCAAAATGTGATCCCCTGGATCAGATAGGGCACAAATTTCAGACCTCCTTATGGAGTGAATGAGTTTTCATGAAAAAAATGAGAGTGAAAATCTCCCATTTATACAAAACCTTGACCTAATTTAACATTTAGGTCAGGTAAAAAGGCCGACAAGGCCAAAATATCAAATCATATTGTTTTACATTAAATTTTCAAGTTAAAACCCTAAATCAAGTTGAAAGGAGAGCAAAATCCCCTCCAAGGGAGACGTGAGGCCTTTTTAGGGCAGATGGGGCATCCTGGAGCAAAACGTTATCCCTTCCTGGGCTTCTCCAGTCGGTATACCACACGTGCTACTGTTGCCTAGTCTGCCTGCCCCAAATGTCTATGATGATGGGTGACGTCATGGTCAAGGTGGTGACGTCCTAGGCCTCCAAAGGCCAATGTTCCACTAAGAAAGGGTCATCCCCCCTAGGTCAAGCTGTGTTGGGGTGCCTCTGGTGGAACATTCTCTTCTTCTCTGGTGCAAAACCCCTGATCCATATGTGTCCTGTCTCTTCCCTCTGATGGGGTCCCAGTATCCATCTGGTGGGCTCTTCAGCCCCATGGAGGTCCGAACTGATCATCTCCCCATGTGTACCAGTCTAAATGGTACATGTCCATCAAGCATGGTTCTGCACATCAAAGGCTACACCCTCCATGGGCTTATCAATCACAGGGATTATAGCAATGTCAATCACATATCATCATCAATATTACTAAACATATGCATAAAAAACCTAATACATCAGTTAACAGCTCAAAGACGTTACACAAGCCTGCAATACAAGTCTGGAGAAAAGGACAAGGCGTCCTATTGGGCTAGTATCCACAGGAAAAGGAAAGTTCTCGAAAAGACCTCATCCAAGCCATGTAAGTGGGTGATGTGGTCAGGGGATGTCCAAGCATGTGGGTGCAGTGAAGGCCAAGGATTAAAAAGTGTTACTTGTGGGTGCCTTTGTAGAAGGTGAGTTGTACCTGTCATGGATTCATTTTTTCCAAGCCCATTCTTGCCTTTATTCTTTTTATTCTTTTATTATTTTTTTCTTTTTTGTTCAAGAGCTAATTGGGGGACACTTCCTTGGCATGGTGACTAGATATGGCAGTGTTACCCACAAGTACTTTCATAGTGATGAGAAGGTTGGCTCGTGATGAGACCCCCTTTCGCTTGGCCATGCAACCAAGAGTCACTACCCTGGCATGGTAAACAACTGGTGGCAATGTAATACCTCTAGGTACCCATGGACTTAATAGGCGTGATGAGACCCCCTATCCTCTGACTAGGTCTCGTTTTACTATTTTTCCAGGTCCCTCTTGTTTCTTGCTGAGAAACCTTTTATCACTTTCTCAAGGATCCCTGGGTGAAGCATATAGAGGTTTTATTCTTAGGCTTTCATCTTTTACCAGCTTGCTTTTAACTTCTGGGCCTTTAGCCCCCTTCTTCCCAGGAGGTAAGGCGTAGTCCTAAAAATAGGTCAACCCAATTCCCAAACAAGGGGAAAGGGATAAGTGAGCAGCAAGTAAGATAAGGAGTGGTGCTATGAGGGGAGCGGACGATGGCTTTTCATAAATCCCCCCATTGGCAAACCAAAACCTACAGATATAGGCTTGCTAGGGAACCCTCTCAATCCCCCCAAACATGGTCAAGTGGGCAAATGTAAGATCCAAGTAGTTGTTAGAAATAAAAGGAATCAGATGCATACATTTAAAGGTTTTAACGATCAAATGTGACACATACCATGATACCTGGACTAATTACCTCATGAAGCAAGAACCTCTTTTGATACAGGACCAAACCAATGGTGATGGATGTTGTTGTTGCTGACAAGATAAAGACGATGGAAGAAGGAAAGGTGGGCCCTCCAGGGCCATGCTCGGGTCAATCCTGCTCTCGGTACTCCATGTCTAGGACCTATGGGCCTCAAGACATGATCTCCTAGTTATCCCTAAAAAGTGGGGATAACATTTGGCTCCAACTCGGGGACATGTGCTCACCGTAGAGCACATGAGAACCACAACATCTCTGGCATAACCTGCTCAATCTCAATAGAAGTATCAATAACAAAAATCGGGGTGGTAATGCCACTCCAACATACATAAAAATAAAGACTAAAATAATACAATCAACAAGGTGAGTATGAAATCAAACTAACATGCAATGCAAATGGTATAATACATTAATGCAAAAAAAATCCTACTTACCTATGATGTCAGGTAACCCCACCCTGGTGGGGTTTGAGGAGGCGTCTGTTGATGGGCATTGTGCATCGTCATCCCTCCAATGTAGAAAGGTAATAGGAGTCATTAACTGACTTTCTTCCAACCTTGAAAGGGCCTAGCCAAAATCGAGTGTTTCCTTTGACATTAGTAGGATCCCCTTTATTGGAATCCCACATCCATACTATGTCCCCTTCCTTGTACTCTTTGATATTGAAATTTATTGTTCCTTGAACAACCCTAGTGTATTGTGTAGAGGGAGGTGGGTGGGATTCTGCTGTAAAGACTTCTTGCTGGGAAGGTTGAATCAGTATGTCATCTTCTCTTATGGTCCTGGATTCCCTGTCTTTATACATGTCGAGGAGTTGTAGGTATTTTTCTTTTGTGGACCTTTGTATATGATCAAAATCTTATTTTTTTTCAAAAGGTGTATCTTTCGGATAATATTTATGAATATTTTTTCTAGTCTCGTCATGCGCTTTTTCATCTTTGATAGAATCACTAGGCTCTTGCAAATGAGTTGTAGTCATGGGTACATTCTGGAGACACCCAATAGTTCTATATTTCAAGGGTATATTCACATAAGTGAGGTCCATATCAAGAGTACCTCCAAGCTTTGACGCAAATTTCCTAGACAATAGCATCCCCCACACATCTGGGATTTCTACGACCACTATGTCCATGTGGATGACTTTCTCGGGGTATTCTTTAAGGAAAATTTCGACATTCTCAATTACCCCATGTGTGGGTATGGCTTTAGACTCAAAACCAAACACATTCCTATAAGATCGTGTGACTTTCAAACCCAGTTGTTGCATGAATTTAAAGGACATTATGTTGGCACCTGCCCCTGCATCCAACATGCAGTTGTTGAGGCTTTTGTTGTTAATTACTAAAGTCCTGAAGAAGGGGGGATTTTCACCGTGTTGGACCTTGAAGTGATCAGCTTGAAACATGATAGGGGGGTCCATGGGTCCATCTGATTCTTGAAAGAAATTGTCAAAACACTCTTTGACAGATGGCACTTTAATGGCTTCTTTCAGGGGAATGCTTACATGCATCTTGGATAGTTCCCCTTCAAAGTCAATGTTCAGGTTAACCCTTTCAGTCTCGGATGTCTCAGGAAGAAGCACATCCAAGGATGGGGTTTTGTTTCTTCAGCTTGGCTCAGTTTCTTTCTTCTATACACCTAGGACTCTTGTTTCTTCAATTTTTCTTTTGATTCTTGGTCTAGGTTGTTTATTACTGCCATTCTAGATTTCCTGGTCGCTTCTTTGATGGCCTCTTGATGTTCTTTAGCCATGATATTTATTTGAGGGCCTTCTACGATGTGGCCTATGTTGTTCACTTGTTTATGGCCACCATCACTGCAAGGACATTCATGTTCCCAATGTGCCTCACTGCATTGAAAACACCAAGGGTTCTCATCCACAATGTTGGGAGGCTTTAAGGTGTTTGGGACTTCTATGTCCTTGAAATTGTTTTTGTTCCATTCAACGAAACCAACTACTCTCTGTATTGGATAGCCATATTCATCCCAATCTTCAGAGACATCAGAGGTATCATCGGGATAATCGCCCCAATTTGTATCTTCTTCTGTCAAGGGAAAGGTGGGGCAATATTGAAACAAGCATGGATCCATCGATTTGTAATCACTAAGTCCAAGATCATCTATTAATAATAAAGAGGGTGTTTTCTCATCTTGCTCAAAATGACCGGTTTGTAATAGTGTGGGAGTCCCCTCAAAAGATAATTGGTCATTCGGGTCTTCCTTTGTTAAAAAATGAATGATTTCACAAATTCTTTTAACCCTTTGCAAGATACAGGACATACTAGTGTCTAAGTTGGTTCCATTATGCACTCGGGGGTCTTCAGACCTGGTTTCTGGATCCCTATTGGTTTGTTCAAAATACTCAAATCCAGGTTCACTCATATATCGATTTTATAACATTGGTGTGTTCAAGACAAACAAGGAATCTTCAAAATTTGGTTTTTTATGAGTGTTCATACCCAAACCCTCAGATGGTTCATGTTGTCTTGAGAAGTTTAATACATTGTTGATGTTTGAGAAAGTTGTGCTCCATTTCCTTTTGGGAGGCATGAGTTTTACCTCAAGTATTTATGGGAGCATGGGTTCAGTTTCGGTGATATCCTCATCACTAGATTCCCAAGGGTTATTATTGTGTGAGAGATTAACCTGATGGATGTAGTCTTCGAATTCAAGGTTCCTCTCAATCTGGTAAGCGAAATCTTATTCTTCTTCTAGAGTCAAGGGTGATTGATATTTGAGAGTAAACTGCAAAACTCCTTCCAACGAGTTCAAGTAGTGTTGGAGGATATCTTCTTTTGAGAAGCTAGGTAAGATCTTTTTTAGGAGAAGATTGAACTTATCATTGAAATCCCTAATGGCCTCGCTAGAAGCCTTACAAATATTAGTATATTGAGAGTAAAGAGAATCCATGCTTTCTTTTTCACACCAATCTTTCTTAAAGACTTGTTCAATATCTTTAGGGGTTTTGATGCTTCCTTTTGGGAGTTTGTTAATCCATCTTCTGGCACTTCCGGTGAGTGAGCTCACAGAGAGCCTTAAAAATACATCAGGTTGTTCTTGTCTGGATTGGTGAAATTGGAAAGCATCACATAATTTGGTCCAATGATAATTTCCATAGGATCCATCTTCCCTTGAAAACTTAGGTATCCAGGATTTGACCTTCTTTGGTAGATCATGTAACCCCCCTTGGGTGTTAGCTAAGATTAAAGGGCCAAAAAGTTCTTTATGAGACCATTTGGGAGAACTTACGGGGGTGATAGGATTTGTAGAGGTCATAGTAGATGAAGGTATATACTGATGCCCACTACAGGTCGTCATTAGCTATTTGTGGAGCCGCCAGATGATTTGCTTGAAATCATTAAAAGATAAAGGGAAAATACCCTAATTGGAGTCACCAGGTAAGCTTGTAAGATAAGGCTTCTGAGGCAAGGCTTACCAAAAATGTGTTGTCTGAGGAAAAATGACTCAATGTTCCCCGACAACGGCGCCAACATGTTATCACGCAGTTTGTAGCTAGGATAAAAGGCTTGAGTCTTGTAGTTCAAAATGGCGTAACAGGAACCTATCCTACCCAATGTCACCATGATGGGAATGTTCTTTCTATTTAGGGAGATTAGGCCTAGGGGAGAGGTCCCCGGTGACCTGGGGTTTTGAAGAGGCAAAAGACTAATAAGACAAAGATAATATTTCCCCCCTCATAGATCACCACCAAACAGATGTTTACGGCTAAACAACCAATAATATAGTAAAACCCCCAAAGAAGTGTACCTTCCTGGAACATAGCAACAACAAACTAGTATGTGCAAGCATTTTCAATAGGTTAGTACTTCATTTAAACATATGATAAAACATATATAAGCAATTATGGAAATAAATATTGACGAAATCAATGTTTATAAATATAGCTATGAAAATAATACCACTTCACCAATAATTACTGGAATGATGCAGCATTCAAAGTAACCAATCAACACTTTACTCAATTAATCCATAAATAACCATTCAATTGCTCATAAATTAAAGCGTTGTTGCATTAAAGATGAAATAACCAACGATGACGTCAACAACTAGGGTTAGAGTAGTTAGGGTTTGAAATTCAAAAAATTTTGAGAGTGTTGTGACCAATGTTTCACTTCAACATTGGAGGAATTTAGATCAGTGCCTTAGAGGGTAAATGGAGTCAAAAGTGAAGGTCACAAGGGTTGAAGGAGGAAGGATAAGGACTAGAGGGAAGAGTTCTGAAGTGATACTATGGCAGGGCCTCAAAATCAAAACCCTATGGGAGAGAGGCTCACTCCGGTGTTTCTATAGCAAGGCCTCGTGCTCTCTCCTCCTTCCTTAGGTCAACTTGGAAAAACGGCTACCTCAAATGAAGCACAAAATCAAGACAAGAAGGCTTAATGAGGGAGAGTGTTGCTATAGCAAGGCTCTTTCATCAAACCCTAAAAGAAAACGTCCCTAAGTCTAGATGACCTAGGCCTGGGATGTCTTCTTCCTCTTGAATTCTAAATGGTATGGCTAGCAAAGGAGAGGAAGAAAAAGGAGTGTAGTTATGGCTAGGCTCTCTTTTTCTTCTTCAATGGCTGAAAGTTTCTCTATTAGGGGACATGAGACAAGGACCTACTTGTGTTCTTGTCACCTAGGGTTTTGATTCAAAAAAATCATAAATCCATGCAAGAAATTAAACTACAACCATTCATTCAAGAATTTTTGCAGAAAAATACTTACAATTCACCAAGAAATAACCATGCAAACCCTAGTTGTAACACCTTCCTTCAAGAGAAACACCATAAAATGGAAAAAATGTCTTCCTTCAACAAGTGCACCTCAACAAATCAGCCAAATACCCAAGATAGGGTGCAAATTTCATACCTCTTTATGGAGTGAATGAGAGATCATTAAAAAAATGAGAGTGAAAATCTCCCATTTATACAAAACCTTGACCTAATTTTACATTTAGGTCAGGTAGAAAGGACGACAAGGCCAAAATATCAAATCACATTGTTTTACATTAAATTGTCAAGTTAAAACCCTAAATCAAGTTGAAAGGAGAGTAAAATCCCCTCCAAGGGAGATGCTATCCCTTTTTAGAGCAGATGGGGCATCCTGGAGCAAAACGTTAGCCCTCCCTGGGCTTCTCCAACCTGCCACACGTTCCACTGCTGCCTAGTCTACCTGCCCCAAATGTCCATGATGTTGGGTGATGTCATGGTCAAGGTGGTGACATCCTATGCCTCTAAAGGCTAACGTTCCACTAAGAAAGGGTCATCCCACCTAGGTCAAGTTGTGTTGGGGTGCCTCTGGTGGAATGTTCTCTTCTTCATCAATGCAAAGCCCCTAATCCATTTGTGTCCTCTTTTTTCCCCCTGATGGGGTCTCAACATCCATCTAGTTGGATATTCATCCCCATGGAGGTCCAAACTGATCATCTCCCCATGTGTACTGGTCCAAATGGTACCTTTCTGTTGAGCATGGTCCTGCACATCAAAGTCTACGCCCTTCGTGGGATTATCAATCATAGGGATCATAGCAATGTCAATCACATCTCATCATCAATATTATTAAACATATGCATAAAATCCCTAATACATCAGTTAACAACTCAAAGACGTTACACAAGCCTGTAATAAAAGTCTGGAGAAAAGGACAAGGCATCCTATTGGGCTAGTATACACAAGAAAAGGAAAGTTCCCGAAAAGACCTCATCCAAGCCATGTAAGTGGGTGATGTGGTCAGGGGATGTCCAAGCATGTGGGTGCAGTGAAGGCCAAGGATGAAAAAGTGTTACCTGTGGGTGCCTTTTTAGAAGGCGAGTTGTACCTGTCATGGATGCATTCTTTCCAAGTCCATTCTTGCCTTTATTCTTTTTATTCTTTTATTCTTTTTTTCTTTTTTGTTCAAGATCTAATCAGGGGACACTACCTTGGCATGGTGACCAGAGATGACAGTGTTGCCCACAAGTACTTTCACAGAGATGAGAAGTTTGGCTCGTGATGAGACCCCCTTTCCCTTGGCCATGAAACCAAGAGTCACTGCCCTGGCATGGTAACCAGCTGGTGGCAATGTCATACCGCTAGGTACCCATGGACCTAATAGGTTGGCTCGTGATGAGAACCCCTATCCTCTGACTAGGTCTCGTTTTACTATTTTTCCAGGTCCCTCTTGTTTCTTTCTGAGAAGCCTTTTATCACTTTCTCAAGGATCCCTAGGTGAAACATCTCGAGGTTTTATTATTAGTCTTTTATCTTTTACCATCTTTCTTTTACCTTCTGGGCCTTTAGCCCCTTCTTCCCACAAGGGAAGGTGCAGTCCTGAAAATAGGTCAACCCAATGCACAGACAAGGGGAAAGGGATAAGTGAGCAGCAAGTAAGATGAAGGAGTGGTGATATGAGGGGAGCGAATGATGGCTTTTCAGAAACCCCCCCAGTGGAAAACCAAAACCTACAGATACAGGCTTGCTAGGGCACCCTGTCAATCCCCCCAAACATGGTCAAGTGGGAAAATGTAAGATTCAAGAAGTTTTTAGAAATAAAAGGAATCAGATGCATACATTTAAAGGTTTTAACGATCAAATGCGACACATACCATGATACCTGGACTAATTACCTCATGAAGCAAGAACCTCTTTTGATACAGGACCAAACCGATGGTGATGGATGTTGTTGCTGCTGACAAGATAAAGACGATGGAAGAAGAAAAGGTGGGCCCTACAGGGTCTTGCTCTAGTCAATCCTGCTCTCGATACCCCATGTCTAGGACTTGTGGGCCTCAAGATATGGTCTCCTAGTTATCCCTGAAAAGTGGGGATAACAAGGTAGATGAGGGAAAGGGAAGGGGTGCAAACCTAGGTTACAACATTGGCTCCAACTGGGGATAACACTTCCCTATGAGGTGCTAAGAACAGTAGATCATGTGCCTTACCTCTCAAAACTTCCCTCCCACTTGTTGTAACTTACATATGTTTCTGTCTGCCAGCCATGTATATCTACTTCTACTAACCATATTTAGAGATGGCACCATTTTTTCCTGTTTTCGAAAAGAATATCAAACCAACAACACTAACACACCCCACTGACTTTTTTGGGCTATGGAGTCTTTATTCACAAACTAACTAACTAATCAAATGCAAACGAAAAAAGGAAATCATCTATGTTACAAGAGGGGACTTCCCTCAATATTTCAAGCAAAATAGTGTTTCAAGAAGCACCCATTTATTGGGCCCCCAAAAATTTTAGTGTCATCCAGATTATGTAAAACAAATGTATTATTTTTCAGAACCTCAACCACCTTAAAAGGACCAAGCCAGAGGTTATCAAACTTACCATGCTTATACTTTTCTTCCCTTCTAGAATCTCACCTCAAGACCAAGTTGCCTTCTTGAAATATCTCCTTCTTGGTTTTCTTATCAAAATATGACTTCATTTTTCTTTGGTATGCCTCAGTTATCTGATTCAATGCTTCTCTCTTTTGTTGAACCTCTATAATCTAAAAGATTCTCCTCTGGATGTCATTTGGCTCCTCCATTTCTTCCTGTAGGAATTTTAGAACCAACAGACCAAGTTGAGTAGGGAAGATAACATATATCCCATAGATTAGCTGAAATGGTGAGGTTCCCAAGGATCTCTTGGTGTTGATCCTATCAACCCACAATGCGTACTTAAGTTTGGAGTCCCATGATTTCTTGTTTTCATTTAACAATTTCTTGATGATCCCGATAGATTTGTTTGATGACTCGACCAACCCATTACCCTAAGGATAATAGGGTGTGGAATGTGTCAAGGTGATGTTATGGCTACCACATAAGTCGATCATGGCTTTGGAATTGAATTCTCAGGCATTGTTTGTTATAAGATTTCTAGGGAAGTCGAACCTGACAAAGATATTGGTTTCCAAAAATTTCATAATCACCTTGTCGGTATCATCCATTCATAACTTGAGGTGGCCTAGCTCTGCCCTTTAGCATTCAGGTGCATATTTTAGGACCAACACTTGGGATGATTCATATGACTTATGGACCCTTGGAGGGTGTACTTGTTTGTCTTTGCAGGACCTTTCCCAGTGAAATCTATTCATGAAGAAACTATGCCACTTGGACCTTCATAAAGGCTTGAAATCCCATACGATGGATGCCATACCCCACATGTGGGATATTGTTGATGATGAGCATTTCACCTTCTCCCTCTCCCATTATTCACTTGTTATTTTCTAAAATTGAATTGAGAGAGATATTTGTGGCTTTGGCACTTGGGATGAAAAACCTAGAGAGTTTTTTAGATTGGTTTCAATAGTGAAACTATCCACCCTAGCTGGTCATTGAGAGTAGATCACTCAGATATTCTTACTATGCTCCATTGTGGTAGAGTATTCATCTTGGTAGCAGAGTTTCCTTGGTGGTTGTTGAGTTTATTTCATTGTGGTGGTTGAGATTCGATGTGGGGGATAAGTTTTGGATCTGCAGAGGTTGAACTTGCTTGAGGGACCGAGTTTCTTAAGTGTTGGTTATGTCTCTTATATTGGGTTGAGTTTTTCCTTCAGTGAGGTGAATTATGGAAGTGTGGAGGTTGATTCTTCAAATAAAATTATGGGTTCCCTTTGCTAAACCTTTCCAAGTGAGTTGGGTGCATTTCTAGGTTAGGATGTCAAGTTTCTAACCTTCAAAGGCATAATATTAATAGAAGGCTCAAGGTTTCTTATAAACAAGTTGTTTCTCCTTGAAAGAGAAGCCATATTTCTGTATTGGAGCTGAAATATTCATATCATACCAAGATCTGTAGAAAAGGGGGTGATATATCTCTATGGAGTATCAATTATGAAGCAACAAAAGTACCATTGGAGGTCGACTCATTTAGCAATTCTACTCTTCCAATAAATAGAGGATTATCGGTTGGAATACATCCAACAAACTGTGAGTCGTTACCATTGTTCTTGCTCATTTATAAGATGGTAATAAATATTTATTGTGTTTCTCTCCATTTTTATCAACTATAAGTTATGGGTATTTTTTTATGCTAGTCGTTATGTATTTTTGATGTGATAAAAACACCTTTTGAATAATTAAATCATATGCAACCTACACATAATACTTCAAAAACTCAATTTTAAAAACACATAGAAATATAGTGGAAGTTGGATAGTGAAAAGATACCTACATCCTAAGTGTTTGATGAAAGTCAACACTCATAAAAATATTGTATATAGCTACAATAGCACGAAGAAAGTATGAAAATTGTGTCTAGGAAATTGCAGTGGTATCAAAGCCTGAGTCCTGCCAGCCCGAGGGGGCTTAATTAATCCATGTGGCCAGGAGATGAAGAATGATATATCACCTACATAATTAGAATACAATGAGGGGAAGATAACATTTTTAATGAAGAAGAAGAAGTAGAAGATAACCAACCAGAGGCAAAACAAGCATGAGTTATGAGGGATAATAATGAGGACAGAGCTTTGCAAATCCTAGAGGACTTATCCAATGGGAAACAACAGTTAGAAAAACTCTTGACACAGTTGATTTCTAGTAACCAGACAAACCAAAACTGTAATGAACCAATATGGTTCATATAACAAATATCTAATATAAATAGGATAGTACACAATAATAAATTAAGGATAGTAAATATATTTGAATAAGTATGAATGATATATGAGATACTTGAAGATACAATGATAGTGTCGTATATATACAAATCCTAAAGGCACTTATAACAACTATTCATGAAGGGATGTATCCCCTTGTGTTGGCCCTTGACCAAGTTTTGGGAGATCCTTGGTCAAGTTGACCTATTTTGGGATTTCGACAGCCTGTCAAAGACGGAGCGCAAGACGAAGCAGAGATCGTGGGATCTTGACCCCTTTTTGGGTCCTTTTTGCGATTTGGGAATATGTAACGGGAATGGGATGTCGACCCATGGGTTTACCCATGTTTAGGACTATTTTTTAATGTATAAATAGAAGGCTAGGAAATGTAAGAAGTAGTTGAATAGTGTGCAAGTGTTGTGCAAGTTGGCTAAGTGCTAAGAGTGGGATCTGTGTGATCAAGAAGTGTAAGGCTTCATGCATACTGTGTGAGACTTGCAGAGCCAAGTGCAAGTCATTGTAAGAGACTATGGAGGGCTTTGTGTTGTAATGCAAGGAAGAAGGATCTAGCAAGCTGCGCAGATCTTATGTCCTATGCGGAGTAAGGTTTTGAGGCTTTGTGCATGTAACCTCTTGAAGAAGCTAATAAATAAGAAGATTTGGTGGATGTATCCCCAGGGTGGGGGTGAACCACGTAAATACTGTGTTATTTTTCTCTGTGCAATGTTCTGATGTGTTTATGTGTTATGTGCTAAAGTGATTTGATATAGATAGATAGATCTATTTATGCTTTGTGCTTATGATGAATCTGGATGCTAGATCTAACATCTGTGAACTTGCTTAGTGCTTGAATATCATAGATATGATCTAATTCCTTTGCTAAGTGCTTATATACCTTAGATCAGGGTGAATGTTGTGATGCTCTATTTTCTCTACGGAGTATATATTGGTTAGATAATGATGAACTAATGGTGCTAGGTGCTCTATAAGTGTTATAATCATAGATCTGTGTCCCAGCTAAGGTTGGAGACACCTAAGTCCTACAACCACCCCTGCCTCTACCTCAGGTGAGACTTCATCTACTTCACAGGTGTTGCCGAAAGGGTCGGTAGTTAGGGTTTTGTTGGTGCGTTGTTGTAGCGTTGAACGTTGGGTCTGCCCCTGTGCCAACAAATGGTTCCATTGTCGAGACCTGAAACTGTGATTGTTGGGAAATGAGGAAGAAGAATCTTTGTGCAAAGATCTGATCTGAAATTGTGAAAGCTCTGTGTGTAGATCTATTGCTCTAGTGCGTAGTACTCTACTAGTTTGGCAAGTTCTGTGCTAAGAAAAAGAAGTTTGATCTGAAGAAAAAAGGTAAGATCTGGAAGCTTTGTGCCCTAAGAAAGGTAAAAGTGAGAATTCTTGATTAAAAAGAGGTAAGATCTGAAATCTCTGTGCTCTAATAAAGGTAAGAATAGTGAAAAAGTTCTAGATCTGAAAGCTTTGTTCTTTGTAGAAGTAAGATTAGTGTAAGTTTTTCTTTCAAAAGTATGAATCTAGGTATGTTTGATAGATTTTGTCCTATCTTGAAAACTAGGGTATAGATGAAAGAAGATTTGATATGAGTAGATCTGATAAGAATAGTGAAAAATATGTTTTACCTATGCATAGAAAGGATATTTGGACTAATAAGTGTATGCAGGATCCTAGAAAGATTTTTTTGCAGGTTAGCTACCATGATCCTAGTGCGCAGTACAGGAAGGATTGGGGATCATTTAAACAAAAGAGAGGATTAACCCTTTGTTACAGTTGTAGAAAACCCAAGCATCTTGCTAAGGAATGCCCTGGGAGAAGACCTAGTTGTCTTTGTTGTAAAGCTATGGACCATGAAGTATTGGATTGTCTTAGAATGATTGCTAAGATTGAAGGAATGAACATGAGACAAGAAAACCATAAGGCATATCCAGAAACTAATATTATGACATAATCCCATAAAGAATCAGAGACTATATTATTGTCAATAAAAGAAACCCTGAATGACCACCGACATGTCAACTTATCAGATATCTTCATAGAAAAATAATGCCTTGAAGCAAGAATAGGAGACTTCGACATTGATTGTATTTTGGATGAGGAAACACAGGTGAATATCGTGACAGAGAGAACATGGGAAGCTATAAGGAAGCATGTTATGATTCCTTCACTAGGAGGAATAGGACTATTCAAAGGAAAGTTGATAAACCTATGTGGAAAGCTCACCCGAATACCTATGAATTCCAATGGAACTTCGACAGAGGAAGATTTTGAGATTATTAAATTTATCGAGAACAGTTCCCCATTTACCATGCTACTAGGAAAACCTTGGATTAAAAGAGATCAGGCCATAAGGAAAGAAGAAGAGGAAGTTTTAGAACAGAAGAAGCAAGAGTTAAAATAATTCATGACTAGAAGGATCACACACTTGATTGAAGAACAAAAGAACAGATCAAAGCCATTTAAAAATAGAGACCCGGATGTCGAAGTTGCAAGAACACTAGAAGAACCACTGAAGATTGAAGTACCTATTCCATATGAAGAAGAAGGGTTACCCTTGAATCTTAGGAAAGAATCTCAACAACACGAAGTAACTATGCCAAAAGAAGCTAAGGATCAGAATGGAAAAAGGCACACCGAGACGAAACTCACTGGGAAGAAGGCTAGAAAGCTAAGTAAGAAGTGAGCTAAGATCAACAACTTACAGAAGGTTCCAGAGGAAACCTCGTAGAAGAAAAATTTACAAAATTGGAGCTTCATCGAGATATCAGAACAATGACACATGGCACTTCTCCATGACGAAGCAATATAGCCATTGGGGCCATTATAACTGTTAGATCAATGCTCCGAACGGATAGAAATACATTTATGGAAAGCTAGCTCACCATACGACCTTTAGGACCATGCCATAACAGACATAACAGAGTTAATGAAGGCGTCATACCCGTTGCAAGCGACCAATTGTCGAGTTACCTATTTATCCCATCGCGCCACGCACCGAGAACACTTTTTCCAATTGAGAATTTGAGCCTACAGACTAAGTCGATTTTATACAGTGATCATCACGCTCTTTCTCTCTATATCATTAATGTGTTTGAGTTACCCCCTGAACCCAAGATTGTTAACCCTGAGTGTGTATGTCAGACGAGTTGAGCGCTGCAAAGAAAGTTGTTGAAGAAGTTTTGATCGACCTCATGACTGAAAGAGTCATGTCGATGTCTACAGGTATACAAGTATCATCAATGAGAGGAATGAAACCTCTTTTTCCACTTGATCCAGGTGGATATCGGTGGCCACCCACCTTTTCCAACTAGCTCAAAACAATTTTCTGGCAATTTTGGCAATTTACTATTTTTAGCAGTTTTAACTTTCGGGGCCATTTTGAGGGCATAAATGAAGGTTTTTTGGGATTGAGATTCTCAATGATAGAAAAAGGCATGATTGAGCCCCTAAAATGAATCTCCTCTATGATACCTTTCCAACGGGCTATCATACGCCTAAAATGGAGATCGTATGCAAAAGTTACGCCCCGAGAAGTTAATGTACTAACTTACCCAAACAGGGCCCACGTGACTTTTGGCACTTCATCTCTTAGGGTTGGGTTTTTGGATGTCTAGGGTTTTTGGCATTCCTATTTAATGTAAAAATTCCTTTAGAGACTCATTGTAATCATCTTCTTGTGAATGAGCGCAATAGTCACATCTCTTCTCAGAGATAAGCCACCACCATTCTAGCAAGCTTGTTTTCGTTGCATTTTACAGTTTTCAGCTTATTCCGTTATTGAATAGAAAACCAGTTTTACTGTATCTCTATTATTTTGTGTTAAGAACCTGTTAATAATTTGTATTCATTTCATTCTGCTCATAAAATATGGATCAGTGTTATCAAAGCGGTCTACTCCTTGTCGTCTTAATGCATGTCCCCAACGAGGTCGGAGTACAAAGAGTTGGGTCTCGAGCTTGTTTCTCTTGAGGAAAAAATCTCTCACACGCCCAAGTGACCTCTCATGGAAGGAGAAAATAAATATGACGGGACAGGAGATCCTTTCAAACTGTTGATTGAGGAATCCCTCACGCAACAGAGGAACGAGATGATGGATAGTTTCATGCAAATCCTTCAGCGACTACCAACAGGCGATGCATCTTCTTTGAACGGAGGTGCCACCCCCTTCAAGGTTAAAATAAACTTCAATATTCCTATATTTGAAGGTCAAATAGACACAGATGTCGTAGAAAAGTGGTTGAATCTACTAGAAGGGTATTTCTGTCCACAACTTTTCGAATAGAGAAAATATTACTTTTGTGCTCCTCAAAGTCGTTCCCCATGTCAAAGATTGGTGGGAAAATTTCTGTGAGCAAAAGGAAACAGAGGAACCCTCATTATTTTCAGTCATGGCCACCTAGGAATCCTTTAGGGATTTTATTAAGGAAAAATACTACCCTGTCAGAATTTATGATGACCTGTATACCAAATGGACCACACTGCAGCAAGAAAGAGACCAAGCAGTGCCAAATTTCACAAATATCTTCCATACCTTGCGCACAAAGCTAGGTATCAAATATTTGGAGTGACATCTAGTGCTCAAGTATCGTGGTGCTCTGCATAGATACATCCAAACAGAAATGAAATTTCTTGACATCTCATCCTTGGGCGCGACCTACTGATATGTCGTCAATATCGAGCAGAAGCTCAAACAAAAGATGTGACAATTTGGGCCTGGGAACCCCTCACAACAAAATCCAGGAAAGGGTGGCCCCAACCCATAGAACAAAGGACAGAGAAAATATGGACAGTATCAGGACAAACAATCCAAGCTGCAAGCAAGGAAGGACACTGGAAAGACAAAGAAAGATATCAGGAAGTGGTGCGACTTCCATAAGAGCCCTTAGCATAACATTGTTGATTATCGCTCAAAGAAGTCGTTGGTGGACGAAGTGAAAGCCTCTGAATCAAATGTAGATTCTGAATCTGATCCAGAACCAGAAAGGGGAAGACGGATCATTGACGTGGAACCCAGAGCCACCGTTGCTACCACCAAGCTCCAGCCCGGTGAACCAGACGAGCCAGAAGAAGGAGAGCATCTCTTCCATTCACAGATGTGGGTAAAAGGCACCCCGTTGCACTTCATCATTGATAGTGGTAGCCAGAAGAACCTCATCTTAGAAGAGGTCGTCAAGTGGCTGGCCCTGCCAACAAAACCGCACCCACAACCCTACACCATTGGATGGCTCTGCCAAGGAAACAATCTCCGCGTTAGCCAATAGTGTCAATTGTTGTACAACATCAAACCCTTCAAAGATGAGGTATTGTGTGATGTTTCTCCTCTCAAAGTTTGTGATGTTATTTTGGGCCAACCTTATTTATGGAAACGTCATGTTGTATATGATTTTAGGCCTCGTAGTGTTATTATTACTTTGAACAGGAAATTGTACAGGATACCCGAGGAAGTCCCACCTAGTGTTATTTCCTTGATATCTACTAAGAAATGTAGGAAGGTCATCTCTCAGACGGGGAAGTTTGTCTTCTTCGTGATTTGCTCTCAGAATAAGCAAAAGATCACAGCCACATCCAGGGTCTCTACGAACGACCTCTCCACATAGCAGAAGCAAGTAGATAAGGTCGTGGAAGAATACTCAGATATCTTCTCCTCACCTATAGGGGTACCTCTGCACTGCCAGCTCAAGCACCCCATCGATCTGACCCCCGATGCATCGTTGCCCAATGGGCTAGTCTATCATCTCTCTTTGTTATAGAATGAGGAGATCAAGCGACAGATCCAAAAAATTCTCCACAAGGGGCACATTCGTCCCATCTCATCACCTTGTAGGAGCCCAATCATGCTGGTATAGAAGAAAGATGGAACCTAGTGACTTTGCATTGATTACCAGGATCTGAATAAAATTACAGTCAAAAACCGGTACCCGATTCCCCGAATCGACGACCTCCTTGATCAACTCACGGGGGCCAAATACTTCAGTAAGATTGATCTGAAGTCTGGCTACCACCAGGTCCCGATAGAACAAACAGATGTATGGAAGACTGCCTTCAAGTCAAAGGAAGGCATTTTTGAATGGTTGGTCATGCCCTTTGGTTTGATAAATGCACCAACCACTTTCATGAGGTTGATGGATGATATCCTGCAACCATTCACCAATAATTTTGCAGTGGTGTATTTGGATGAAATTCTCATTTACAGCAAGACTTGGGATGAACACTTGCAACATATTTAGCAGGTTCTGCACACCCTATGACAACACAAGCTATATGCCAACTTGGAAAAATGCTCCTTTGGCATGGGCAGGGTCCATTACCTAGGCTACATCGTTGATCAGCATGGCATACATGTAGATCCAACCAAGATCCAAGTCATCCGTGACTAGCCAGCCCCAACCACACTCACTGAGCTCCAGAGCTTCTTGGGCCTTGCCAATTTCTACCGCAGGTTCATGTTGGGATTCTCCCATATTGCATGGGCCCTCATCCAAATAACCAGGGGTGATGGTAAGGAAAAATTTGTGTGGGGTTGGTCCCAACAAAAAGAATTCAATGATTTGAAGAAGCGATTGTTCTCAGCCTCAGTACTTTCACTCCCAGACCTGCTGTAGCCCTTTGATATCGAGATAGATGCTTCTGACTATGCTGTCGGCACTGTTCTCACTCAGCATGGCCACCCCGTGGCCTATCATAGTGATACACTATCAGATGGTTTCCGTAAGTACCCTACTTTCGACAAAGAAATGTACTCCATTATGCAAGCCTGTCGCCAGTCGAGACACTACATTCCTGGGAAGGAGACAGTCATCCACATTGATCATAAGCCATTGCAGTTCATGCAGACATAAGGAAAATTGCAGAATGACCGCCATCAAAAGTGGTGCACATAATTGCAGTAATTCCACCTCAACATCAAGTATAAAATAGGAAGCACCAATCATGTCGTTGATTTCCTCAGCATACCACCAATCGTGGCACTCACCACAGTGCTAGAATATTGTATCCATGACACCTTTGGATGGCCCCAACTCTATGAGACAGACCCGGACTTCGCCACCACCTACCAAATGTTGGGGGCAAACGTAGTTGTCGATAATTTCCATCTTCAGGATGGGTTGTTGTGTCATCTGGGCCATATCTGTGTTCCATCAAGCGAGCGAGCGAAGATAATCTGGGAAGATCACTGCAGTCGGATGGCAGGACAATTCGATGTCTAAAAGACAGTGGCAATGCTACAGAAACATTTCTACTGGTCGAAACTTCGACGGGAGGTCAACAAGTATATCAGGTCCTGCACTGCCTGCGCGATTGCCAAACTGACCACTAAGAAACAAGTCCTGTACACCCCTCTTCCTACTCCTGACAGGCCATGGGAATCCATCTAAATGGACTACATGTTGGGCCTCCCATCCACCAAGCGGGGAAACGACTGTGTTTTTGTGGTTGCTGATCACTTTTCTAAGATGGCGATTTTGGTTGCCTGCAAGAAGAACATCACAGCAGAGGCCACTGCTAAGATCTTCTTTGAACGAGTCTGGGTACATTTTGGAATCCCACAAACCATTATCTCATATTGGGACAGTCAATTTATCAGCACATTCTGGTTGAGCCTCTAGTCACTACTGGACAACAAGCTCACCAAATCCACGGCCTTCCACCCTCAGACAGATGGCCAAATAGAGGTCGTAAATCGAATGATTGTGCATATCCTTCGCATGTATAATTCACAACACCCTCGCACATGGGATGAGATCCTTCCCTATGTCCAACATAGCTATAATCGATCCCTGCATATCTCAACCGGCCACATCCCCTTTCAGGTGGGGTTGGGATTCCAACCATTGAGTCCCATAGATGTTGCACTTCCCCTTGCGGTCACCTCGACTGAATCATATCCTGCTCCAACTAAAGCTGAAAAATCCACCCAGTTCATTGAACAAATCTATCACATCCGCCAACAGGTTCAGGATATCCTACAAAAGTCCAATGACAAGTACAAACAACACCATGATCAACATCGGGTGCCACATAAGTTTCAGGTGGGAAAGCAAGTTTGGTTGCACTTGCAGAAAGAACGCCTTACAGGACCCCATCGGAAGCTTCGCCCACTCCACCATGGGTCGTACACCATCACCAAGGTTGTGGGGGATAATTATTTTTAGTTCAACATTCCTCCTTTCCTTGGCCTACACCCAGTGTTCAACGTGGATCTCCTGTGCCCTTATTTCCCACCATTATTGGACACCTCAGAAGTAGCAGAACATCTGACACCAACAGAGCTCAACCTCGACTACATACAATAGGAATCCAATGATCATATTGTGGACACGCAGATCAAGGTAACTCGACAGCAAAGGATCCAGCTTTATCGAGTCGTCAAAGCAGGGCAGCTCCTGCACCAAGGCAAGTGGCTCACCCGGGGCCAAATTCAGTAGAAATTTCCTCATCTGATGGGGGACCTCAAAGCAATGGAGACCATTGCTTCCTAAGGAGGGAGTATTGATCCATGTATATATCAATGTCCACCCACCTTTTCCAACTGGCTCAAAATAGTTTTCTGGCAATTTTGGCAATTTACTATTTTTAGCAGTTTTAACTTTCGGGGCCATTTTGAGGGCATAAATGAAAGTTTTTTGGGATCGAGATTCTCAATGATAGTCGAAGGAATGATTGAGCCCCAAAAATTAATCTCCTTGACAATCCTTTTCAACGGGCTATCATACGCCTAAAACGGAGATCGTGTGCAAAAGTTACGACCCCGGGAAGTTAATGTACTAACTTACCCAAACGGGGCCCACATGACTTTTGGCACTTCATCTCCTAGGGTTGGGATTTTGGATGTCTAGGGTTTTTGGCATTCCTGTTTATTGTTAAAAGGCCTTCAGAGCCTCATTGTAATCATCTTGTTGCGAATGAGCGCATCTGTCACATCTCTTCTTAGAGATAAGACACCACCATTCCAACAAGCTTGTTTTAGCTGCATTTTATAGTTTTCAGCTTATTTCGGTATTGAATAGAAAACCAATTTTATTGTATCTCTATTATTTTGTGTTAAGCACATGTTAATAATCTGTATTCATTTCGTTCTTCTCATAAAATCCAGATCACCACTGCTCGCAGAGACGGACCATCCCGGCCATCCGATGAAAAGCGAACCAAGCAGAGGGATGATCTAGCGAATAATAAATTGATCCCAACCATCTTGCCCACCTATCTACCACCTCTGAGCGGCACAATAAATCGAGACAGCGTACCTATATATTTTGAGTATGCCTTGGCCACTGTGTACCTCTCGAAGGGGATACGCGTAGTTCGAGCAGACCAAGATAAGATTGCGGTGTTGAAGTTTAGCGACTTCAACCTCAGAGATCACAAAGTTTACAACATGCTTGCCCCACATAAGTACCTAACCAAGACTAAGGAGAAGATTTCGAAGATAATCCCCTAGTCGTGGACCCATAACCTCACGCATTCCACCTTGCTCAATGTCATGAAGATTCCTCACTTCGGACGACACCAAGAGGTGAATGCATGTGTCAAACTATTGTTGTCTTGTTACCATGGAAGTTATTTGTGGCTAAACTGTCGTATAACAGTTGATCCGACGTTGATAAATCGGATCACGGGGTTAAGTATGCAAGGAATTGATCCACAAGAGTTTTACCCTGGAAAATCCATGGATCGCGCTCTAGAACAACGGATCAAGGACACTTATGGTGATGTCGAGAAGGGCACGCGAGGCTACAAGGTATATTTTATCCAGAGCGGCGTAGTGCACCTCGCCCGTCAATTGATTGCAGGAAAGTTAGTATGAAAAAACCGACCCACCCAAGTCACTGGTTTTGTAGTCGACCTCATAGGGAAGTGAGTAGAAGGACTTCAGATAAACTGGGCGAAGTACCTAGTGAACCAATTAGAACTCGACTGCAAAGAAGCCCAAGATCAAGGGTACGAATTTCATTTCAGCTGGATATTGATATTGATTGCTTTTATTGCCTAGGAGATGTCGAAAAGTGCGACCTTCCCAGACATCGATCCTTTCGAACCATTGGCCGCGAAGTTCAGTACACTATGGTACTCAAGCAATATGAATAAACAGTGGAAACCCAATGCTATTTTTCATACCTATTACAACCAGCTGAAGAAAACCATCCAGCAAGAGCCTCACATCACTCCGAACACTCTACACTTGTTCAGGCCCTTGATGAAGTTCAACGTAGACCAACGTTTTATTTACTTCACAACGCCCACTGACAAACACAAGAAACAACTCCAATCCTACTATAAGCTAACATAGGAGGAATTAGAGGAGATCACCAAGGATTGGTCGGTGGACCTCCTCATTCCAGCAGACCCTACAGAGATATCTAACATCGACAACCTAGAAACTGCGCAGGATACACCCAGACCTAGAAGGACAAAGAAAAATGAAGAGGTTCAGGATTTAGATAATGCATTCGTGAAGACTGCTTCCATCTCACCAGAGTAAGGACGTGATCGTGAAGAGTTGAATGACAAAGAGGTCGAACAACAATAGGGTAACGAGGCTGATCCCCTGAAGAAGAGGAAAGGTTTTCCTCTTAAACCCTCCTCCTGGAAGAAATCTAAAGCCGCCATCACCAAGATGCAGACTGTCCTCACCTCTGATGACTTCGACTTCCTCATAGCAGCTCTGAATGATGCTTCGCTAGAAATAATAGAGAAACAAGAAGCAAATAAAGAGGAGATGTATGATCAAATTGAGACTGAACTCCGAGGGGTACAACAGGCCCTACAGTCCAGCCGCGCAGTCTCCACTGCGCCAAGGGAACCAGAATTAGGAGATGAGTGAGCTCAACTCCACCGCCTAGCTGATACAGTCGAAGCTCATCTTCAACTAGTGCAAGAAGAACAATGCAAGCCACCCAGGCTTTGACACAAGTATAGGGAGTCCTTGTAGAGCAACACAGTGCTTCGGAACGGGAAAATATTGTTCTCCAAGCAAAGTTTGATGAAGAAAAATTCCAGCTACAACAAGAAAAGGAACAGTTGCTCACAGAGAAAATCGAATTAAAGGAAATGGTCAACAGAGCACTTCTCTCTGTGACATTAGTAGAAGTAAAGGCCAAAGAGCGAGTTCCACAACAAGTAGCGTAACTTGAAGAAGTGATCCACCAGCTACAACAACGCATAACATATTTGGAGCTACGCGTAGTACCCGAGACCCCTCAAGATGTAAGAGACCAAAGGGAAGCAACCGCTAGGAGCGCAGTTGAAAGGCTCAAATCTCTTACCCTGGAATGTAAGCAACTCATTGATCGCAGTTCCCTGACATATGAACGACTCGCTGAGAGTCCAGAATTAAGAGCACTGGAGTCGTAACTCCAAGAGGCGAAGTATCAAGCCGAAAAGATACAGGCACAACTGAAGTCCTTGTCAGTTGTGGAAAGAATGAAGCATTCCCAAGAGAAATGCACTTCACAGTAGCAAATCCATACTATCTAGAGCAGAGTTATGGAGATAAATCAGAAAATACAACATGTGTAAGATAAGGCTTATCAGTTTTTTACAGAGGTAGAAGGCCAAGGAGCAGAGCTAGTGCAAGTTGTTGCTACAACAAAACAATGTCTAGAGGGACCTATTAATGATGCAGTCATCCATGATTTTGTTGAAAAGGAGGTCGTAGCACAACAACAGGTCGAAGCAGAACTAGTCAGACCAGAGTGACTCAAGACGAGTCACAGGTGAGTGTTGGGGGCCTGTTGTCCCTTGTCCAAGTTTTGGGAGATCCTTGGTCAAATTGACCTATTTTGGGACTTCGATAGCCTGTCGAAGACGAAGCGCAAGATGAAGCAGAGATCATGGGATCTCGACCCCTTTTTGGGATTTGGGAATATGTAACGAGAATGGGATGTTGGCCCATGGGTTTACCCATGTTTAGGCCTATTTTGTATGTATAAATAGAAGGCTAGGCAATGTAAGAAGTAGTTGAATAGTGCACAAGTGTTGTGCAAGTTGGCTAAGTGCTAAGAGTAGGATCTATGTGATCAAGAAGTGTAAGGCTTCATGCATACTGTGTGAGACTTGCAAAGCCAAGTGCAAGTCATTGTAAGAGACTGTGGAAGGCTTTGTGTTATAACGCAAGGAAGAAGGATCTAGCTACTTGCGCAGATCTTTTGTCCTATGCGGAGTAAGGTTTTGAGGCTATGTGCATGTAACCCCTTGAAGAAGCTAATAAAGAAGAATAATTAGTGGATGTAGCCCCAGGGTGGGGGCGAACCACGTAAATATTGTGTTATTCTGCTCTGTGCGATGTTCTGATGTGTTTATGTGTTATGTGTTAAAGTGCTTTGATATAGATAGATAGATATGTTTATGCTTTGTGCTTATGATGAATCTGGATGCTAGATCTAACATTTGTGAACTTGGTTAGTGCTTGAATCTGCTAGATCTGATCTAATTCCTTTGTTAAGTACTTATATACCTTAGATCAGGGTGAATGATTCGATGCTCTGTTTTCTCTACAGAGTAGATATTGGTTAGATAATGATGAACTAACGGTGCTAGGTGCATTATTAAGTGTTATAATCACATATATGTGTCCCAGCTAAGGTTGCAGACACCTAAGTCCTGCAACCACCCCTGCCTCTACCTTGGGTGAGACTTCATCTTCTTCGCAGGTGTTGCCGAAATGGTCGGTAGTTAGGGTTTTATTGGTGCGTTGTTGTAGCGTTGAACCCTGGGTCTACCCCTGTGCCAACACCTTGTGTCCCTTAATCAATTATTATTATTATTTATACATATTATGTATGTTACATTGCCTTCCCTTTAAAAATGTTTTGTCCTCAAAGAATAATTACTGAAAAGCTTAACTCTTGTTTTGGCTTGCAATGTCTTCTCAAGATCCTTTGTGCTTGTAGCTGCGACACTTGATTAAACAAGATGATAATATTTACGAATCTCCAAGCAAAATTGTTGCATCGATCCACCCCAAGTTGATCTTTATTGGAACTTTTTGTTGATCGATTATTTTTATGGAACTTCTAATTTTCGGCTTCCACACAAGTTGTTGATTTTCTCTATTTTTTTTTATAAATTTGTAGTTCGTCTTTTTGTAAGAAGAATGTTGTTTATAAATATATTTATCTTGTCGTTGCCCATAACGATTCTTGTGATTTGGATGACGATAAGGATTCCTTATCGTCATCCAAATCACAAGAGTCACAAGATATTAGGATGCCTTATCATCATCCAAATCACAAGAGTCGTTGCCCATAACGAATCTTGTGATTTGGATGACGATAAGGCATCCTAATCTCTTGTGAATTTTCCTTGGAACCATCTTCTTTTGATTTGTAGTGATTTGTCAATATAAGCATTCTTCTGAATTTGAACATTGACTGACTTTGTATTGGTTCCTTTTCTGATGTCAGAATTCAAATGTTTGGTAATTTCTCTATTGATTCAGTCATCGTTTATTTATCGACTAATGATGTTTTGTGATCTATCTCTTCTTGTAAACACTTTTTATCATGCTTAATATTTTTAATTTGTGTTAGTAAATACTGATTATATCGTCTTAAACATAAAAGTTCTTCCTTATTTTCTAACTTGTCATCTTTATTTTTTTATTCTAGATTCTGATGTGGTTTTCCAATTAGTGTAGTTTTCACTTTAATGAAAAGTAATTTAATACCACCCTTTTGACTTTATATTCTTTATAGGATTTTAATGATTTGTCTTAACTTGAAGTTCTTTTAATATTAATGTCCTTTTCTTATGGATATTTTACCCACCTCAAGATACTTCACCAAACTTATTTTAAGGAAGTGCACTAACTTATTTTTATATAATCTTTCCTTAAAAGAAAACCTTCATTTATTCCCAAACATCATGAAGATCCTTCAAAGGGCGACGTTCCCACTAATTTGGTTACCAAACGTATACCTCTGTCTTTATAATATACCAGTTGATAATAAGAGTATGTTACTATTTAACCAATTGCCACAATTCTCTCCACCGTCGAAAACTTTACACTAAGTGACTTTTTTATTCATGATTTTTTTTTTTTTCTGGTGTGTAGATTTATCTTTAGCTTTTGAGGAATCGGTACAATCTGCAACCATAGTTAATAATTCTGGCAGTGGATGAAGATGGTGATTTTTTTTTCTGGTATGTAGATTTATCTTTAGCTTTTGAGGAATCGGTACAATCTGCAACCATAGTTAATAATAATAATTCTGGCAGTGGATGAAGATGGTGAATAATGGAGTGGGTTAATTAGAGACTAATATTTCTTTTTGAGTTAATTTTTTGGTAAGTATTTTGGTGACGCAGTTTTAAATTTCTTATTGATTGATTTAGAAGTCTGATCGATTTTCTGAATATTTGAATTGGTTTAAATGAGACAAAACCCCTGAAATAAGGATTTGAAATACATGAAACTTACATCCATACCAAACTCACGCTACCCTGAAAATCTGACAAGATTCAGCCCATTAATTTACATAAAAAGAGGGAATATTACTCCCTTGTTAGCTTAATCCTGTGAATAATAACTCGAACC
>ML785803.1:259061-272634 GCA_009831015.1 Picea engelmannii
ATGTATGTAAAAATAAGAACTGACAGTTGCTAGGCAACTGTGTCCTGCACTCCAAGACAACTTCGCAGAGAGTTGAACTTCTACTCAGTGTGAAGGTCTTGGTGAAAATGTCTGCAGTCTGTTTTGTTGAAGGACAAAACTACAGGTCGATGATCCCCTCGTGTACTAAGTCCTGGATGTAGTGCATGTGGATCTCGATGTGCTTCGTTCGTTGCCTCTAAACTAGATCTCTGTAGAACTTCAGAGTGCTCTGGTTGTCACACCAGATGACGATCAACCAATGAAACCAAATGCCCAACTCAGTGAGAAAATGTTGTAGCCACATAGCCTGAATTAACTACCCCTATGTACTATGCCTCGGTTGTGTTGAATTTTCACTATGCTAGCTCAAGCATGAGGTTTATTTCATTTTACCATTTACTTGAACCATAAACAAATGCAGCTACACCATTCACAAGTGTTGTAATAACCAAGATCACAAGAAGAAGTATCATGCACAAGAACACAAGAAATATCCTGGGAAACCCTTCTACTCAAGGGAAGAAAACCCAACAACCATTTGTTATATTCTCAAGAGAAGATCCCCCAACAATAAAACCCTAATGCACACAAGAGGGTGCTCTACTACCTTAAAACTTGCGCCCAAGAGAGGTGTGAACTTCATCCCTTAAAGTGTACTTGCTGAAATTTCGAACTGACAAGTGAATTGTGTGTGAAAGTGTTTCCTCAATGGGGAAATCACCTCTATTTATACTAGACCTAAACACAATAAAAGTTGTGTCTATTGGCACAATAGGGCCGACTTCAATAACTCAGAAAATAATTAATTATAACAATAAGCATTAATTATCTTTCACATATGGTGGGGTCGACTTGTACCCTTTACATCACAATTAGGGTTACAAGTAAATCTTACACTTAGACAATATAGCAAGGGATCCACACGTCCACTAGTGCTCAACCACTAGGGTCATGTCCACCTGTGATTAGCCACAGGGACGTCATACTCAACAAAATCATCTGGAGTACTACATCATCTCAACTCTCACATAGAGGAGAACGATACACCCATCACATGGACACACCCAACCACTGGGGGACGACTCAACTCTCTAGAGCATAACAATGCCCCAACCACTGGGGGACGACTCAACTCTCACACAGAGGATAATGATGCCCCATCATGTGGGTATGCCCAACATTGCGCTCCCTCTCAGATTGACTCAACTTAGTCACAGAGGAGAACGTATACTGGAGGATGTCTCACAATGTTGCAATCATCAACACTCCCTCTCAGCTAGGGAGGCATTCTCCACCAGGCCAAGTTTCTTACAGAAGTACTCAAACTTTGTCCTGGAAAGCGGTTTGGTGAAGATATCTGCAATATGTTGATGTGTAGGAAGGTACTGCATGTGTACTGCTTTCCTCTACACCGTGTCTCTGATATAATGATATGTTATCTCAATGTGTTTCGATTTATTGTGAAACATATGATTCTCAGAGAGCTTCACACAACTTTGGTTATCACAATGAATAATGGTAGAATCCATCTCATGATCAAATAAATCTGTCAGGAGCTTGCGAAGCCACACTGCTTCGCAAACTGTCACACTCAACGCTATATACTTTGTTTATGCGGTACTCAAAGCCACAGAGCTTTGTTTCCTGTTGCACCAAGAAACCATGGCAAACCCCAAGGTAAAATAACAACTGGATGTGCTCTTCCAGTCCACTGCGCTCCCTGCCCAATCTGCATCGACATATTCCTGCAATCTCATGTCTACACTAGAGGCATATCTCAGGTCATATCCAACTTTTCCTTGTAGATATCTCAATACATGCTTCACTACTATCCAGTGAGTCTGTTCCAGTTGACTCATGAACTAACTAAGTACATTCACTGCATATCATATATCAAGTCTGGTATGAACCAGATCCAATCAATGATCCAATCAATTGTTGGTATAAATGTGGTTCGATCTCGCCTGAATCAGTAGAAGCCTTGTTCATTTTCTTCAAATCCATCACCATCGGTGTAGGCATGGATTTACAGTCTGTCATACTGAACTTCTTCAATATCTCCATTGTATATTTTCCTTGACTCGTGAAAATCTCATCAATCCTCTGCCATACTTCTAGTCCCAAGAAGTAGTGCATCATACCCAGATCCTTAATCTCGAATTCAGAAGTCAATGCACGCTTTCATTCAACAATAATTCTTTTTGAACCGGTGAGGAATAAATCATCTACATACAAGACCAAGAATAGGCACTCATCACCAACAAAGTGATAATATAGGTTTGGATAAACAACACTCTTGTTGAAGCCCAAACTCATCTGGAATCCATCCATCTTCTCATACCAAGAACGATGTGTTTGCTTTAGTCCATACAGGGATTTCTTCAACCTACACACATGAGATTTCTCGTCATGTATCACAAATCCCTCTAGCTGCTCGATGTAAACTTCTTCCTCAATCTCACCATTGAGAAAGGTTGTCTTTACATCCATATGATGTAGTTTCCAACCCATGGATGCAGCTAGTCCAATGATAGTACGGATGGAAGTGTATCGGGATACTGGAGAAAATGTCTCCTCATAACAAATTCCCTCTACCTGTGAGAATCCTCTTGCTACAAATCTCTCTTTGTATTTCTCAACACTTCCATCAGCTGCATGCTTGATCTTATATATCCACTTGGAAGTCACTACAGACTTCCCTTCTGGTCTCGGAACAATATCCCACACATCATTCTTTAGGATGGACCGATACTCTTTTTCCATGGCATCTTGTCATACCTACTGACCTTCTACTTCTCCATGAAAAGAAGGCTCAGTATCAATGATGTGGCTCATGGATGAAAAATAGCTAGAAAATCTCTTTGGTTTCTTTCTCTCTCGAAATGTGCCTCGAGGAGCTGCATGTCCCTCTACCTCCTGCAGAGTTTGTCGAGCCCAGGATGGCCTTTTATGGCCTACTGCAATGTCTCTGGGGAGATCAACTGGAGCAATTGGATCAACTGGAACAACTGGAATAACCGGATCGACTCGAACAATGGTTGTCTCCCTTTGAACTGTTAAAGGGGGAGAGGGTACTGACTCACTGTCAATATCCATTTGAGATTCTATGGATCTTTGAAAGACTATATCTTCATCAAAGATGACATCTCTACTCACCTCAATCTGTCTCTGACCAGGGATGTAGATCCGATATGCCTTCGAATATTTTGTTGAACACACCGCCCACACTAAGAGGGGGAGGGTGAATTAGTGTGTGGTCTATTCTAACTTTTTCTTCTCACAGGTTAGCAGTTAAAACATATTTGAATAGATTAAGAATAATCAAATCATAATTACAATGGACACAGAGACACCAGATGTTAGTATAAGCTTTTGTATAATTGATATGAATATAGTAATATGAATATATGTGAAAGAGGATTTTCTCAGCATCAACTGATTTGTTTCAGCACCAACTGAAGTAAGGAGCACCAACTCCTCAGAGAGCACCAACTCTTAGGCAAGACCCAGCTTGTTGATAGAACCCAGTCTATCGAACTAGAGTTTATTCAACTTCAGTAGTAGTGATCCATTATAGAATCAACTCTATCTCATGATCAGAGGTATATCATAAAACACTCATCACCGCATTTCATCTTCTCTCTGAAATTCACGCCTTCTTCACTTTATCTTTTCTCTGGTATCTTTACCTTCTTCACTTCTACATCTCTCTTATATTCGCACGGACCTCAGGTCCAGATCCACCTCTTCACTTCACAAGCCACGCTTCATCCATACACGCCTTTTCAAGTAAACCAATCATGGTGTATTTATACTTGTTTATGCTCAAAACTTGTTTTAAGTTATTGAACCAATTTGTGCTAACTTGTTCATTTTGGGACCACCATAGATCATCAATTTGGATCTTTCAGTGTTACACCTGGCATCCCCTTTCCTTTCACAAATCGATCACAGTCATGTATTGATTTCCTTCATCTCTGTGATAACAAAGATCGACGCTTCCTTCAAACCAGTTCATATGATCAATGGCGTAGAACCACAGGCTTAATAATTTAAATGACACATTGCTTTCTTCCTTTCAAATCTCTTTACCATATGACCAATGGCGTTGACCAGACGTTAGACGAGGCGAGCTCTTGAGCATTTATTGATTCAACGGTCACGATTCAATCTCCTGAAATGGACGATTGTCGGATTTTTGGGTCTTCACCCTTCGGGTCTTCGTGACTTCCAACATTTCAAATCTTCCTGAATACGATATCACCGAACAGATCGGACTATTTACATTATATCTCAGAACCAGATCAATGGTTATATATGATCCTTACATATATCCTTCATTGCTTAATCCAACGTCCATGACTTAATCAAGCAATGAGATGTATGGCCACCTTTTACTCCACGACTTTGTCTATCATGCTTACACTATCCTTCCACTGTATTTTGATCAACGGTTGATAGTACACCCGACATAAGATCGACGGTCGAGATCTCCTTTGGGTCTTCTAACTTTGGAGATTTCGAGTCTTAACCCCTTCTTTCCTACGTACGTCAATCTTTCGGAGCTGACAAACGGCTGATGTGTGTCCCTCTTGGATTAACGGTCGAGATCCTTTTGCGTTTCCGGGCTTCGTAATTCGCAGGATTCAACTTTAGCTGTAGTATGATCAACGGTTGAGAATACTCCCGAAGTGATCTTTTAGATCAGATGAATTATGTCCGCTTCGGGACTTCGGAGGTTTCGAATAAACGCTACTCCATTTTCCTCCGAAGTGATCACCTGTTGTATAAGTCATCAACAATGGAGACCGCTTTCTATAGGTTAATGTTTCTGTTTACACTATCCTTCCACTATATTAGATCAATGGTCGAGACTGCTACCGAAGTGATCTTCAGATCGGACGTCTCATGTCTACTTCGGGTCTTCGGCATTCGGGACTTCGGGACTTTGGGCGAGTGCTAGTGGTAAAAATCCCGAAGCAAAACTCCCAGAGTGATGTAACTTGCTTATGTCACTTGTTGATATGGCACGAGCCAATTTCCTCTTAACGCTTTTCATCACCTGATTATGCCATGTGTATTTGCTGACATGGTCTCTAATCAATAGCCCTGATCTAACGGTCCTCGTTATTTCCTCCAAATCCGACAGTCCTTATTCACTTCGGATTTCTGGGCTCCGGGTATTTCAAATCTCAAACTAACGGAGCATAAGTTCGTCATATATTTAGACCCAAAGCGAAGGATGTTCGTTCAATCAGGATCTTATATCGGTGGCTCAATCTATTTGCATTGCAGCGCTGGTAGCTTATCATGTCCTTCCACTTTAACATGATCCAACGGTTGATGGGAATCAGGTTTAATCTGATGGATGACGGGTATTCAGCTAATCAAAATCTAAACCTTTTAGCCCCACTTATCCTATCCTTTCACTTTGAGATGATCCGACGGCTGACAGGAATTTGGGTTTGATCTGACGATCGACGGGTATTTGGATATTCGAACTCATAGCCTCTTTACCTTGCTTATCGTATCCTTCCACTCAAAAGTGATCCAACGTTTATGGATATTCTCGAAGAATATCAACGGTCGATGATGATTGCGGAACTACAACTTGCGAGTGATTTAATTCATCGCCCAAACTCCACAATTGGAAGTTGTGCGATGTTGGTGAGTCAACCAAAATCGTCGATCTTCGAAGCTATAAGATCGGACGGTCCTGACTAATTGTGGGATTGAAACTAGCGCGATATTTAATTCTCCATTCAATCTTTGTAATTCATCCCTGCCGTAGATTTGGTAATTGCGCATCCGACGGTCACTACTCAATCCGACTTAATCTGATCACTTGTTGGATCAACCACAGTGGTCGATCTCCGAGTCTATGAGATCTGATGATCTAGACCAATTGCGGGATTAGAACTAGCGAGTTCTTTAATTCTTCTTTTGCTCCTTGCAATTCATCCCTGTCGTTGATCTGTCTTGCATATCCGACGGTCATGATCCTCCTACGATCCTCAAGCCCACGGTCACTCATATGATTGATGTCCATTATATTTAGATGATCAACACGGTTAACCTTGATCAGACGACTGTTGAGGCTTCTCACTCTTGATCGGACGATTGGTGAAGCTTCTCACCCTGAGCTTGCTTTTTTCCTTCCGAGCTTTGATCTCTGTGTTTGCTAACCCTCTTGATCTTTTATCATAGGAATATTGTTGATCCTATCGTGATCAACAATAATCACGAATTGGTTCAGCCTTTCTCTACATTTGCTAACGTATTTTTCATTTGTTAACGTACTATGTTTTCCCTTCTGAGATTTTGATCTTTATATTGTTCGCTCCTCCTTCTAAGCTTACACTTTCAATCTTGACATATTGTTTGAGATCTTTTGCTAACTGATATACTTGTTGACATCAATGACAATCTCATTTGTGGTAATTTATTATTAACAATAGATCGTCACATTGGTTGTTGACATCAATGACAATATATCCAACAATCTCCCCCTTTGTCATTAAGGGCAATACACTAACTTCATATACAAAACTCCCCCTGTGATGATGCTTTCCTCTTATGAAGTTTTTTTCTTATGAAGTTTCTCTCCCCCTTTGACATCAATGGAAAAGGGTTTTTCCTCCTGTAGTAAAGCTCTGTATGTTACTGACCAGGATCTGAGCTTGGGTAACTCTTCCTGGAATCATGTTTTTCCTGCCATAACTGAATGACTCCCCCTGTTAGTATGCTCTCTCTACGCTTCTGACTACTCTCCCCCTTTGTTTCTAAAAAGGTAGTTCTTCCTAACAAAGTTTCTTCCTCTGTTAACTAACTTCTTATCTCAGTTGTTTGGGATTTTTGTGTTTCAAATGAGTAGTCTTCTTGATACAAATTTTTTTAGTGATCGAGTCTTTTCAAGACTTAATCTAATTACTTTCTTATTTACTAACCAAAGATTCCCTTGAGTTTTTATTGACTGTTCTCCCCCTTTGTTTCTAAAAGGGTAGCTTTTTCTAACAGGGTTTCTCTTCTTGTTATATCGACAGGATGTCATGTACCTCATTTTGTTCATCAGAATGTTGCTTCTGCAGATGTCGTTGTCCTACTGGAACAGTGCACAATTGTAGTTCATCTTATACAACCAACTCATGGATCTTCCCATCGATTCTCATCAGTCTCTAACCAGATGTATCCATCTTTATCCAAGATGCTTCTTTACTGTTCATTTCTCTAAAGTTGTCTCGGACAACTTTATACTATGCTTGTCACATGACTGCAATTCTTTTTGCAACAATTAACTTCACTCATGTTCACTTGTTCAGTCTTTTCTACCCACATCTGTGAGTGTCCTGGTTTATTGAACTTTGTTCCCTGATCTTCTATTACTACAACTTCATTTTTCTTCCATGTTCCATTTACTCCTTTTGTCGTACTGTATGAAGTATTTCTCATTGACTATTTTCTTGAGTTCCAACAGTTATAGGATTTGTGTCCATATCCACCACAACTATAGCATCACATAGTCTAACAATGTGCAGCCATATGTCCAACATGATTGCAGCTCCAACATCTTATATTGTTGTTGAACCCACCAAATTGTTTTCTTCCATGATGCCTACAATCCAAGGCTTTATGACCATATTCATTACAAGAAAAACAATAATTGTTAAAGACACTCTCATACCTTCTTTGATTCATCCATGAAGGTGTCTCTCTTTTGAACTTTCTTTGAGGTATATCAATAGATTCTGGAAGTCTTCCTTGATCTGATCTTCTAAATTTTGTAGCATTGCTTGTATTCTTTGAACGTGAAGAACCTGAGTCATACCTGCTTTCACTTTTTACAAATGAAGGAGTTGTTTCAGACCTGTCTTCATCTTTTACAACTGAAGGAACCGTGTCAGACCTGTTTTCACCTTTAACAAATGTAGGACCTGCATCATATTTATTAGGAGTACTGATTTTTTCCTTGTTGTATCCAAGACCGGATTTTTCATTTGGTGATCTCTGCCTATCCAAGATCTCATCCAGGGTCATGGAGCTATTCAAGAACTTGATTTGGGTGTCTGACTTTTCAACCTTCTTTCTAAGATTCACAACTTCTGCTTCCATCTCATGACAGGATTCTTCTTCTTTTTCCAACTAGTTCCTTACTACCTCCTCTCTCCTTTTGGCTTCTTCAAGTTGGATTTTAAGATTGACATAGTTTTCCCTTAATTCTTTTATATCTGCAAGGTTTTTTCTTGGTTCATCATTTTCCTTCTTTTCTTCTTTTGCTTGACTGATTTCATTTTTTAGTCTCTCGATTTCCTCTTCCTTTTCTTTTGTTATATCAACAACTTTTGTTTTCAATCTTTTGATCTCTTCTTTGTTTTCTAACTGAATCTTTTGCTCAGATATGATTTCTTCATGGTCTTTGAGCTTTTCTTTTATTTCCAGGATATGCCTCTGATTTCTAAGCTCATCATCTTCCTTCTCCTTTTTTGTTACTTGACTAATTTATTTCTTCAACTTATCGATCTCCTCTTCTTTCTCTTCTAACTGATTGTCCTGCTCATATATTATCTTTTCATTTTCCTTGAGCATTTCCTTTATTTCCAAGACATGCTTTTGACTATTTTCAAGAAATTCTTTAGTGTAGTCATGAAGATAGCTATAATTTGATTCATTATGGTCATAGAGGTATTCACAGAGACTCCATTCAACCTTTTGTTTGGCCTTTGATAGTTCTTCTTCTTCTTCTTCCATGGTATAAATGCTAACAGAAAATTTTGTTATTGTATCTGAGTCTTCTTCTTTACTTGCAGAGGAGGATTCAATATCACTGCTATTGCAATCGAAATATTGTGGAGAGTCCATACCTTTATTGATGGTTGAGTCTTCATCTTCATCCTTGATAGGAATGTCTTATGTGTATTCACCTTTGATTTGATATATCTTTTCTAACTTCAGCCATAAGTCCTTGGTGGATGTGCATAGTCCTATGCTTGCCTTGACTGTATCTGATAATCAATTGAAAAAAATATTCAATGTCACTTCATTGTTCTTCCTTTCTCTTCTTTGGACTGTAATTTTGGATAGATTCTTTGATGTAGTTAAGTCCCAGGGCTTGCTTACTACTGAATTTCAAACTTCAGAACCTTTTGACTTCAAATATTGTTTCATATTTTCTCTCCATGAGGAATAATCTGTTCCATCAAATAAGGGAGTTTCAATTGCGGAGAGAGCCATCTGTCCACCCATTTCTTCGGGATCTACCTGTTGAAATAATGTAATTGCAAAGAGTATTCTTATTATTATTGATATTTTATTTATAGGATCAATCCTAGTTGTGAATTGATCATGTCGGATATTGTAATAGGACCAAATCCCCTTTTACAGATTGGTCAACAGACAATTATAATAGGCAGAATAAGAAGTCGGCCCCAACAGTTAATAAGAAGACCCATAAATATAATAAAGGTGGGTTTACCCACCCAGATTAAGAAGTCAACCCTGCCAGTGAAGAGACACTTCACACATTCCAGAACTTGCATAAATAAAGGAGGCTAGCGCCTCATTTGATTACAACTTACTTGCTCAGTTTGAGAGACAAGTTATGATCTGTTACCAGCAAAGGAGAGAGAGAGTGGCGCATATCTTGGGAGAGGACTTTCTGTTTTAGCATAAGATCTCTTGGCATTGTATTGGCTATTTATATTAAGGAATTTTTGTTGGGTTTTCTTCCCCTAGAGGGTTTCCTAGGATAAATGTTGTGTCTCTTGTGAATGTGTATTTCTCAGTTATCTTGTTCTTATGTTGCTATTATCTATTGAAATGCAAAGAACTATAATAATGGCATAAACATTAACATGGTATCAGAGCCAACCTGAAGGAATCATATTTCACAAGAGAAAAACGTCACTGTTGCAGTACCTGCAAATTAGGGTTTTTCAAAAGTGAAGCTTTTCAGCTTCAAAATCACCTAGAAAATTGCACCCTCCCCCAAGGATCATTTTGGCACCTTCAGCGCACCTTTTCAATGACTGGATCTCCCGAAAAGTGAAACCCTAGTTTCACAAAAGCACCAGAAGTACCAGAAAACCAGTACCAGAAGTACCAGAGTACCAGATGTACCAGAAGCACCAGTCCAGAAATCCACAGTTCAGATTTGAAGAGGAAAAAATTGGATTTTCTCAGATCCAAGCACACCAAGTAGCTTGCCTCAGCCAAGCGCATCTCCTGGTAAGTTCAAATTTTGATTTTGAGCACTTTCATTTTTCGGTCATTTTCCTAGCTCCGGGTAAAGATGTCTGCAAGCATTAAGCTTGTTGACAAGTTAGAAGGAGTGGAAAACTTCTGTGCCTGGAAGTATAGGATTGGCCTCATTCTTTAAGAGAATTATCTAGCAAGATTCGTCAAGGAAGAATTACTGGAACCCGAAGATGCTGCAGAAAAGGCAAAGCATCAAAAGGACACAATAAGGGCCAAAAGAATCATTGTAGATTCAATCAAGGACCATCTGATCCCTTATGTGTCATCCAAGAATACCCTGAAAGAAATGTTCGATGCCTTAACCAGACTATATGAAGGAAAGAACATAAACCGGAAGATGAATCTTAGAACTCAATTGAAGAATACAAGGATGAAGAAAGGAGAAATGATTCAGGAATATTTCTCCAGAATCTCGGAATTCAAAGAAAATCTACAAGCTATTGGAGATACCATAGATGAAGATGAACTCATAATGACGGCACTAAATGGTCTTACAAGACCTTGGGATGCCTTCATCTAGACGATATGTGCCAGAAAGGAGAAACTGAAGTTCGACCGCCTATGGGAAGAATGCATCCAAGAAGAAACAAGAGTAGTGAATCGTGAAGCGCTACTAGCTAGGGATGATGATCAAGCCCTAGCCACCCACACCAAAGGAGGAAGGAAGAAACCCTACCTCAAAAGGGAGACTCATAGAGAGCCTCAACCATCAAACAAATTCAATAACAAAGAATCTCATCCAAAGAGATTTCAGAAGAAAGGACAATGCAAGGAAAGAGATCTCTCATCCATACAATGTTATCATTGTGATAAGATGGGACACAAGGAGAATTCTTGTCCAGTCAGATGAGAAGAATACAAGAGGAAACATAAGAGGCAACATCCCCACATAGTCGAAGATGAAGATCCACCTACGAAGATGATCAAGGACCATGTCTTGATCTCGGCCCTCTCAGGATCAGTAACACCTATAGAGGACACATGGCTCATTGATAGTGGTGCATCAAAGAACATGACAGGTAAGAGAAATACTCTCTCTTGTATTTCAGAAAAGAAGTTTTCTCAGAAAGTGACACTTGGAGATGATTACCAATATCCCATCAAGGGAGTGGGAGAATCAAACTACAAGCTAGATTCAGAAAACTCAATAAAGATGAAGGACGTACTCTATGTACCAGGCTTGAATAAGAACTTACTTTCCATATTAGCTTTAGATAAGAAAGGATATAGATTTTCCTTTATAGATGGAGAAGTTTTTATGTGGGCTAGAGGAGAAACCACAATTGAAGCAATCGTCATTGGAAATGAAGAAAATGGCTTATATAAGCTAAAGGGTCACCCAGAGACTGCCATGACCCATGCCATTGAAAACTCATGCGAAATTTGGCATAGAAGATTGGCCCACATCAACTACAAGGTGCTACCATACATATGCAAAGCTGTCACAGGTTTACCAGAACTCAATGGTGACCAGGAAGGCATATGCAATGGATGTGCGCAAGGGAAGAACATCAAGAACCCTTTTCCAACAAGGGACAGCAAAGCAAAAGGAGTATTGGAACTCATTCATTCAGACGTGTGTGACCCAATTCCATCATCCTCCATTAGCGGGTATGTATACTATGTATCATTTATTGATGACTATTCTTGCAACACCTGGATATATTTCTTGAAATCTAAAGATGAAGTATTCAACAAGTTCAAGGAATTCAAAGCCTTGATAGAGAATCTTTCTGAAAGGAAGATTAAGATACTCAGGTCAGATAATGGAGGAGAATATACCTGAAAAGAGTTTGTGAACTTCTGTAGAGATGTTGGGATCAAGAAGGAACTCACTACTCCCTATAATCCTCAAAAAAACAGTGTAGCTAAAAGGAAGAACAGAACAATCATGGAAGCTATGAAGACTATGATCCATGATCAAGATCTTCATATGTGCTTATGGGAAGAAGCAACAATGGCAGTTGTTTATGTGCAGAACCAATTATCCCATAGTGCACTTGGGTTCAAGATCCCAGAAGAGATTTTTACCAGAAAGAAACCAGAGGTAAGCCATCTCAAAATATTTGGCTGCCCAGTCTTCATACACATTTCGAAAGAGAAGAGAAATACGCTGGAACCCTCCGGAAAGAAGGGAATATTTGTGGGATACTGTGAGGTCTCCAAGGCCTTCAGAATCTATATACCAGGTCACCGCCACATTGATATCAGCAGGGACGTGACCTTTCATGAAGAAGCAACACTTAAGAAATCAAGAAGATGCCAGCTTGAAGAAGTGTATGAAGAGGAACCAACAATTCCTAGGATTACAGAATTCGTGAGGGAAGTTCCCAAAGCTGCAGAACCAGTGAGAGAAGTCATAAATTCCCCTGATGAGGAAACTCTTGAAGACCGTGATGTAACAGAAGTTTAAGAACCTCCTCAAATGACCTTCTCCCATAAAAGAAAGCCTGCTTGGGAAAGAGAGCTTATTCAAGATGGATAGAAGTATGGTGTTCCAGAAGGAACCTCGAGACAGGTGAAAAGACCAAAGCCATTCTCCAGTTACACGGCTTTGATGTGTGATCTCCTAGATGAGGAGCCTACCTGCTTTGAAGAAGCCATTCAAAAGAAGGAATGGGTAGATGCTGTGACAGAGGAATACCAATCCATAATAAAGAACAATGTATGGGAAATTGTTCCCAGACCAAAAAGTAAGGATGTGATATCATCAAAATGGCTCTTCAAAATAAAACATGTTGTTGATGGAAGTATTGAGAAATATAAAGAAAGATTTGTTGCTCGTGGCTTTTCCTAGAAGGAAGGCATTGACTATGAAGAGACATTTGCTCCTGTGTCTAGATACACTTCGATCAGGACCATCATAGATTTTGCAGCTAAGATGAAGTGGAAGCTACACCAGATGGACGTGAAGACAACTTTCCTAAACAGTGTCATCGAAGAGGAAGTGTATATAGAGCAACCTCAAGGATTTGAGGTTGAATATAGGAAGTCTCATGTCTGGAGATTGAAGAAAACCTTATACGGATTGAAGCAAGCTCCTAGAGATTGGTATGGCCGTATAGACAGTTTCTTGATGAGCTTAGGCTTTACCAAGAGTAAAGTAGACTCAATTCTCTACTTTAAAATTATGGATAATGAGCTAGTAATCTTACTGTTATATGTGGATGACTTATTCTTAACTGGAGAAGAAAAGCTCATCGTTGAATGTAAAAGGAGACTTGCCTCGGAATTTGAAATGAAAGACCTTGGCCTAATGCATTACTTCTTAGGTCTTGAGGTATGGCAGAGTCCAGAGAGG
>ML785803.1:272684-289016 GCA_009831015.1 Picea engelmannii
CGTTGAATGTAAAAGGAGACTTGCCTCGGAATTTGAAATGAAAGACCTTGGCCTAATGCATTACTTCTTAGGTCTTGAGGTATGGCAGAGTCCAGAGAGGATCTTCCTTAACCAAGGGAAGTACACGATCGAGATCTTAAAGATATTTGACATGATGGAATGAAAACCCATGAATACACCCATGGAAGTGAAGCTGAAGCTGTTGGTTGATACTTCATCAGATTTGATTGATGCCACACTGTACAGATAGATTATTGGATCACTAATGTACGTGACGAACACCAGACCAGACATTTGTTTTGTCGTGAACACCTTGAGTCAGTTTTTGGTAGAGCCCAGACGTGTTCACCTAGTGGTTGCAAAACATGTGATGAGGTACCTTAAAGGTACAATAGATTATGGTCTCAGTTATGACGGATATCATAATTTCACATTGAGTGGATACACTGATTCAGATTGGGCAGGAAGCGCTGCTGACAGAAAAATCACTTATGGATATTGTTTCAGTTTGGGATCAGCCATGATCTCATGGCAGAGTAGGAAGCAATCCAGTATTTCTCTCAGCACAGCGGAAGAAGAGTACAGTGCCGCATGTTCTGCTAGCTTCGAAGCTATATGGCTTCGTAAGTTGTTGACCGGTCTATTTGACCTAGAGATGGAAGCAACCACGATCCTATGTGATAACCAGAGCTCCATAAAGATGACAGAGAATCTTGTATTTCATGACAGGTCGAAGCACATAGAGATTCGCTATCATTACATCCGTGACATGGTGCAGAGAGGAGCCTTGAAGCTCCTGTATGTTAGCACAGATGAACAGGTTGATGATGTGTTGACCAAACCTCTATCTCGTGTAAAGTTTGAACACTTTCGAGATAAGCTTGGTATAGTTCGAAAGGACCCTCCCTGAAAGGGGGAGTATATATGATTCCTTGCTTTTGACCTCGCTGTTAGACGTAAAGCAAGATGATGTGTGTGTTCCTTGCTTCTAACCTCGTTGTTAGACGTAAAGTAAGATGATTCCTTGATTCTGACCTCACTGTTAGACGTAAAGCAAGATGATGTGTGTGTTCCTTGCTTCTGACCTCGTTGTTAGACGTAAAGCAAGATGATTCCTTGCTTCTGACCTCGTTGTTAGACATAAAGCAAGATGATGTGTGTGTTCCTTGCTTCTGACTTTGTTGTTAGACGTAAAGCAAGATGATTCCTTGCTTCTGACCTCGTTGTTAGATGTAAAGCAAGATGATGTGTGTTCCTTGCTTCTGACCTCGTTGTTAGACGTAAAGCAAGATGATTCCTTTATTCTGACCTCGCTATTAGACATAAAGCAAGATGATTCCTTGCTTCTGACCTCGTTGTTAGACATAAAGAAAGATGATGTGTGTGTTCCTTGCTTATGACCTTGTTGTTAGACATAAAGCAAGATGATTCCTTGCTTCTAACCTCGCTATTAGATGTAAGCAAGATGATGTGTGTGTTCCTTGCTTCTGACCTCGTTGTTAGACGTAAAGCAAGATGATTCCTTGCTTCTGACCTCGCTATTAGACGTAAATCAAGATGATGTGTGTTCCTTGATTTTGACCTCGATGTTAGACGTAAAGCAAGATGATTCCTTGCTTTTGACCTCGATGTTAGACATAAAGCAAGAAGATAATGTGTTCCTTGCTTCTGACCTAGTTGTTAGACGTAAAGCAAGAAGATGATGTGATCCTTGATTCTGACCTAGTTGTTAGACGTAAAGCAAGATGATGTGTTCCTTTCTTCTGACCCAGTTGTTAGATGTAAAGCAAGATGATGTATACCTTGCTTCTGACCTAGTTGTTAAACGTAAAGCAAGATGTGACTTGCACTGAGCTACCAGCCTAACAGTTGTGACATAGAGCCAGTCTAGTACTGTGATGGGTCAGCCTAGTGTTGTGATGAGGTATCATTTTTTATACTAATACATATTGATGCAGATGATGATGGCATTCTTTCGAGAATGACGATGTTTCCGATGAAAAAAACTTTCGATGATTTATAGATACGCCAGCCAAGATGATATTGATGATGTTGTCCTCCTACCTGATGCTTTTGATGATGTTGTCCTCTCTCTCTCGCATGATGCTGCTGAAGAATACCCTTCTTGTTAAGGGGGAGTGTTGAAATAATGTAAATACAAAGAGTATTATTATTATTATTGATATTTTATTTTTAGGATCAATCCCCATTGTGGATTGATCATGTCGGATATTGTAATAGGACCAAACCCCCTTTTATGGATTGGTCAATAGACAATTATAATAGGTAGAATAAGAAGTCGGCCCCAACAGTTAATAAGAAGACCCATAAAGATAATAAAGGTGGGTTTACCCACCCAGATTAAGAAGTCGGCCCTGCCAGTGAAGAGACACTTCACACGTGCCATAACTTGTATAAATAAAGGAGGCTAGCTCCTCATTTGATTACAACTCATTTGCTTAGTTTGAGAGACAAGTTATGATCTGTTACTGGCAAAGGAGAGAGAGTGGTGCATATCTTGGGAGAGGACTTTATGTTTTGGCATAAGATCTCTTGGCATTGTATTGGCTATTTATATTAAGGAATTTTTGTTGGGTTTTCTTCCCCTAGAGGGTTTCCCAGGATAAATGTTGTGTCTCTTGTGAATGTGTGTTTCTCAGTGATATTGTTCTTATGTTGCTATTATCTATTGAAATGCAAAGAACTATAATAAGGGCATAAACATTAACACTACCTTCCAGTGGTTAAACTGTGTTGAAGGAACTCGCTCTAATACCAAATGTTGAACACACCACCCACACTAAGAGGGGGGAGGTGAATTAGTGTGTGGACTATTCTAACTTTTTCTTCTCACAGGTTAGTAGTTAAAACATATTTGAACAGATTAAGAACAATCAAATAATAATTACAATGGACATAGAGACACCAGATGTTTGTATAATCTTTTGTATAATTGATATGAACATACATGAAAGAGGATTTTCCCAGCATCAACTGATTTGTTTCAGCACCAACTGAAGTAAGGAGCACCAACTCTCAGGCAAGACCCAGCTTGTTGCAAGACCCAACTTGCTGATAGAACCTAGTCTATCCAACTAGAGTTTATTCAACTCTAGTAGTAGTGATCCATTATAGAATCAACTCTATCTCATGATTAGAGGTATATCAAAAAACACTCATCACCGCATTTCATCTTCTCTCTGAAATTCGCGCCTTCTTCGCCTTATCTTTTCTCTGATATATTTACCTTCTTCACTTCTACATCTCTCTTATATTCACATAGACCTTAGGTCCAGATCCACCTCTTCACTTCACAAGCCACGATTCATCCACACGCGCCTTTTCAAGTAAACCAATCATGGTGTATTTATACTTGTTTATGCTCAAAACTTGTTTTAAGTTATTGAGCCAACTTGTGCAAACTTGTTCATTTACAATAACTTTTGGGACCACCAGAGATCATCAATTTGGGTCTTTCAGAATTACACCTGGCATCCCCTTTTCTTTCACAAATCGATCACAGTCATGGATTAATTTCCTTCGTCTCTGTGATAACAGAGATCGACGCTTCCTTCAAACCAGTTCATATGATCAATGGCATAGAACCACAGGCTTAATAATTTAAACAACGCATTGCTTTTTGCCTTTCAATTCTCTTTACCATATGACCAATGGTGTTGACCAGACGTTAGGTGAGACGATATCTTGAGCATTTATTGATTCAATGGTCACTATTCAATCTCCTAAAATGGATGATTGTCGGGACTTCGAGTCTTCTCCATTTGGCTTTTCGTGACTTCCAACATTTCAAATCTTCCTGAATACGATATCCCTGAACAAATCGAACAGTTCACATTATATCTCAAAACCAGATCAATGGTTATATATGATCCTTACATCTATCCTTCATTGCTTAATCCAATGGCCATGACTTAATCAAGCAATGAGATGTATGGCCACCTTTTACTCCGCGACTTTGTCTATTATGCTTACGTTATCCTTCCACTGTATTTTGATCAATGGTTGATAGTACACCCGACATAAGATCGATGGTTGAGATCTCCTTCGGGTCTTCTGACTTTGGAGATTTTGAGTCTCAACCCCTTCTTTCCTCCATACGTTAATCTTCTGGAGCTGACAAATAGCTGACGTGTGTCCCTCTCGGACTAACGGTCAAGATCCTTTCGCGTTTACGGGCTTCAAAATTCTCAAGCCTCAACTTTCGTTATAGTATGATCAATAGTTGAGAATACTCCTGAAGTGATCTTTCATATCGGACGACTTATGTCCTCTTCGGGACTTCAACATTCAGGACTTCAGAGGTTTCGAATAAACGCTGCTCCATTTTCCTCTGGAGTGATCACTTGTTGTGTAAGTCATCAACAGTGGAGACTGCTTGTTGTCGGTTAAATTTTTCGCTTACATTATCCTTCCACTGTAGTAGATCGACGGTCGAGACTGCTACCAAAGTGATCTTCATATCGGACGTCTCGTGTCCACTTCAAGTCTTCAGCATTCGGGACTTTGGGACTTTGGGCGAGTGTTGGTGGTAAAACTCCCGAAGAAAAACTCTCGGTGTGACGTAACTTGCTTATGTCATTTGTTGAAATGGCATGACCCAATTTCCTCTTGACACTTGTCATCACCTGATTATGCCATGTGTATTTGTTGATGTGGTCTCTAATCAATAGCCCTAATCCAATGGTCCTTGTTATGTCCTCCAAATCCGACGGTCCTTATTCACTTCAGATTTCCAGGCTCCGGGTATTTCAAATCTCAAACTAACGGAGCGTAAGTTCCTCACATCTTTAGACCCAAAGTGAAGGATGTTCATTCGATCAGGATCTTAGATCGACAACTCAATCTGTCTTCATTGCAACTCTTGTAGCTTATCCTGTCCTTTCACTTTAACACGATCTGATGTTTGATGGGAATCAGGTTTAATCCGACGGATGATGGGTATTCGACTAATCAAAATCTCAACCTTTTAGCCCCGTTTATCCTATCCTTCCACTTTGAGATGATCCGATGGCTGACAGGAATTTGGGTTTGATCCGACGATCGACGGGTATTCAGATATTCAAACTCACTGCCTCTTTACCTCGCTTATCCTATCCTTCCACTCAAAAGTGATCCAACGGTTGTGGAGATTCTCGAAGAAAATCAACGGTCGACAATGATTGCAGAACTACAATTTGCGAGTGATTTAATTCGTCACCCAAACTCCGCAATCATCGATCAACGAAGATATAAGATCGGACAGTCCTGACTAATTGCGGGATTGGAACTAGCGTGATATTTAATTCTCCATTCGATCTCCTCAATTCATCCATACCGTAGATTTGGCGATTGCACATCTGACAGTCACAACTCAATCCAACTTAATCTGATCACTTGTTGGATCAACCACAGTCGTCGATCTCCGATTCTATGATATCTAATGATCTAGACCAATTGCAGGATTAGAGCTAGCAAGTTCTTTAATTCTTCTTTCTCTCCCCACAATTCATCCCTGTCGTTGATCTGGCTTGTAGATCCAACGGTCACGAACCTCCTACGATCCTCAAGCCCACGGTCACTCATATGATCGATCTCTGTTATATTTAGATGATCAACACGGTTAACCTTGATCAGACGGCTATTGAGGCTTCTCACTCTTGATCGAACGGCTGCTGAATCTTCTCACCCTGAGCTTGTGCTTTTCCTTCCGAGCTTTGATCTCTGCATTTGCTAGCCCTCCTAATATTTTATCATAGGAATATTGTTGATCCTATCATGATCAACAATAATCACGAATTGGTTCATCCTTTCTTTGCATTTGCTAACGTACTGTGTTTTCCCTTCTAAGCTTTTGATCTTTTTATTGTTCACTCCTCTTGTTCGCTCCTCCTTCTAAGCTTACACCTTCAATCTCTACATACTATTTGAGATCTTATGCTAACTGATATACTTGTTGACTTCAATGACAATCTCATCTGTGGTAATTCATTATTAACAACAGATCATCAGATCGACTGTTGACATCAATGACAATATATCCAACATGTACCCCACAAATGTACCCTTTCTTCTTGAATGGCATAGCTTGGACCTCTTCTCTTTGGGTACATGAAAGTATACTGGACACTCAAATATCCTGAAGTATCCAACCTCAGGATTCACTCTGATGAAGACTTCTTTGAGAGGCATGTTCTTCAAAATATGGTGAGGAATCTTGTTCTAAAAATATATTGTTGTCATGGATGCTTCTACCCACAAATTCATAGGTAGACTCTGATCATGTATCATTGCTTTGGTTTCTTCAATGATGGTTATGTTATTCCTCTCTACAATCCCATTGTGTTCAGGGTTGTAAGGGATTGTGTACTCCCTCTTGATCCCTTCCTCAATACAAAAATCATTGAAATCCTTGGAGGTGTATTCTCCTCCATTATCTGATCTTAGTACCTTGATATTCCCTCCGGTCAAGTTGCCAACCTGAGATTTGAATTCTTGAAATCTTGCAAGGACTCCATCCTTGGTCTTCAAGAAATAAATCCGTGTTTTCCGAGAGTGATCATCTATGAAGAGAACATAGTACAAATATCCATTCAAGGAGGCAACAGTCATTGGTCCACACACATCTGAATGTATCAAGTTCAAGATTTCCTTGGATCTGCTGTCACTACTCAAGAAGGACCTCTTGACATTATTTCCAAGAGCAAAACCTTTACAAACATCTTTATGTTGAACCTGTATTTCTGGAAGGCATGTTACCATATTCCCTAGAGTTGGAAGGGATCTATAATGAATGTGACCAAGTCTCATATTCCATAGCTCACTCAAGCTGAGAGTATCATGTAACAGGGCCTGGACTGGTCAAACAGTCAACCTTTATAAGTTGTTTTCTCGAACACTAATTACTCGGGAAGAGTTCATATGTGAGTCCTTGTGCCATGCAAGCACTTTTCCTTCAGAAAAGGTAACCTTGTAGACTTTATCCTCTAAGGGAGAAATTGAGACAAGGTTCCTTTTCATCCCAGGTACATATAGTACCTCACTCAACTGAAGAGGTATGTTAGAATATAGTTGGAATGTAGGAGTTCCAACCCCTTTCACATTATATCTGATATTGTCTCCAAGTACAACATGTAGACTGGTCTCTTTCTCAACAAGATCTGTCAGATGATCTCTATATCTAGTCATGTGCCTAGAGGCACCATTGTCAATTAACCAAATATTATTATCAGTAGGAACCGTACCTAAGAGTGATGAAATGAATAAGAAGGCCTCTTCTTTGATGTCTTCATCTCTTTGAAGTCTTGACTTCCAGGAACTGAAGTTGCTTGATCCATCAAGCCTATCTTCCACCATAGTTTTGTTTATCATATTTTCAGATTCTTCACAAACCATTACCAACTGGGATAAGAAACCTAATGACTAGGCTAGGATAACAATCGTAGGTTTGGTTTGGCTTATTATTGCCAACAATAAGCCTTGAAATTCATAAGAACATTGGTGAGCTGAAAATCTCCTTCAATGAGCTGCAGAAACCCTAGAAACCCTAGGGACAAAAATCCAAAATGCTCGGAAATGAAATCTGAGAGTTGTTGGAGGTGTGTTGAGGGAGGTCATACATCCCTATGAAATTTTTAGCCCTGACGTTTCAATAGAAGTTGTTGAAATACTCAAAAGGGAGAGGGTCGTATGGTTTTCTGGAAACCCTAAGAGGGTCGTACAGATTTCAGAAAAGAGGATGGTTGGCTTTGTAGGCTTGTGCAATGTCTTCTTCAAGAACTATGCTCCGATACCATGTTGAATTTTCACTATGCTAGACTCAAGCATGAGGTTTATTTCATTTTAGAATTTACTTGAACCATAAACAAATGTAGCTACACCATTCACAAGTGTTGTAATAAGCAATATCACAAGAAGAAGTACCATGCACAAGAACACAAGAAATATCTTGGGAAACCCTTCTACTCAAAGGAAGAAAACCCAACAATCCTTTGTTATATTCTCAAGAGAAGATCCCCCAACCATAAAACCTTAATGCACACAAGAGGGTGCTCGACTACCTTGAAACTTGTGCCCAAGAGAGGTGCACACTTCAGCCCTTAAAGTGTACTTGCTGAAATTATGAAATGACAAGTGACTTGTGTGTGAGAGTGTTTCCTCAATGGGTAAATCACCTCTATTTATACTAGAGCTAGACATAGTAAAATTTGTGTCTATTAGCACAATAAGGCTGATCTCAATAACTCAAAAAATAATTAATTATAACAATAAACATTAATTATCTTTCACATATGGTGGGGCCGACTTGTACCCTTTACATCACAATTAGGGTTACAAGTAAATCTTACACTTAGACAATATAACAAGGGATCCACATGTCCACTAGTGCTCATCCACTAGGGATACGTCCACCTGTGCTCAGCCACAAGGACACCATACTCAATAGAATCATCTGGAGTACCACATTGTCTCAAATCTCACACAACGGAGAACGATGCACCCATCACATGGACACACCCAACCATTGGGGGATGACTCAACTCTCTAGAGGAAAACGATGCCCCAACCACTGGGGGATGACTCAACTCTCACACAGAGGAGAACGATGCCCCATCACGTGGGTATGCCCAACACTATGATCCCTCTCAGGTCGACTCAACTCAGTCACAGAGGAGAACGTATCCTGGAGGATGTCTCATGATGCTGCAATCATCAACAGGCTAAAGATAGAGCAATGATAACCTGCTTCTTGCTTGACCAACAGATAGAACCGGAACCAAGACTGAGTGAGTAAACAGATGTGGACTTGTGAACAATGTTATCGCTAGCCGAGTCAAAATCAATGAACCTGATGAGGTCCAATGTAGAGTTTGTTGCATAGTGAATCCCAAAGGTGATGGTGCCCTATACATATCGAAGTATACACTTTCCAGCCTTCCAATGTAGCTCATGCAACTCCTGCATGAACCTGGAGACTGCTCCAACTGCATAGGAGAGGTTTGGTCTAGAGTGTGTGAGATACAACAAGCTCCCCACTAGTTGTATGTACAGTGTGTTTTCAACCAGTGGAGTGTCCCCGCCATCCTCAAGTCTGACTCCTGATAGAAAAGAAGTCAGGGCAGACTTGCAGTCTGTCATGTGAAATCTCTCAAGGAGATCTTGTGCATACTTGGCCTGAGACAGTTTGATGCCTCATGCATCCTAACTGATCTCGAGTCCAAGGAAGAAATGTAGCGGACCCATGTCCATCATCAAGAACATGTCATGTAGAATCCTCTTGACTGCATCAATCACTGAAGTCGAGCAACCTATGATCAACAAATCATCAATGTACATAACTAGGAGTAGAAGTGAATCAACTGTCCTGAGCATGTAAACATTCAGGTCTGATTTACAACATACACAGTTCTGTGACAGCAAGTAGGAGTCCATCTTGGCATACCATGCCCTCGGAGTCTACTTGAGGCCATAAAGAGACTTCTTCAGTCGACAGACCAAATATGAATCATGCATAAATCCATGGGGCTGCTCCATATGGATCTCCTCAGAAAGATCATTGTGAAGAAATGCATTCTTCACATCCATCTGATGTACTTTCCATCTCTTGGTTGTCACAATGGCAAGTGCCAATCATACGAAATCCATCTTCGCTATTGGAGCGAAGGTCTCGTCATAGTCAATTCCATGCACATGTTGAAAGCCTTTGGAAACAAGCCTAGCTTTGTATCTACTAATCTGTCCATCCACTGGGCTCTTGGTCCTGTAGACCCATCTGCACCTGACAAGTTTCCTTCCTGAAGGAAGGGGAACTAGATCCCAAGTATGGTTCTCGAGGATGGAGTTGTACTCCTCCTGCATGATGGATTCCCAAAAGGGATTTCCAGCAGCCTCACCATAATATTATGGATTTGAAGACCGAAACAAGAAAATATGCCTCGATGCCAATGGTTCAATGGCAGTGAGTGAAAGAGGAGGCTCCTCGAAATCAGATCGAGTCCTCCTAGTATCAGCTAGATCACCAACAAGATCCCCTGCATCCTAAAGAGTAATATGATCCCACTTGGGCCTCTGCTCTAGCTCTGCATCTGCATCTGGATTCACTGACTTTGCATCTGACTATACTAACTTTGTATCTGGATCATCTGAATCAGAACTCTCATATGAAGAAGAGTCAGCATGTGCATGCTCATCATCTCTGATAGGTGGAATAACAAAGGTGTCCGCATGCGGCTGTTGAGGTACATGCGAGACACTTTACTCAAATTGGACACTAAACTCAATGATGATTCAGTCCAAGGAAAGATCAATGACTCTGTATCCCTTCACATCATCGGGGTATCCAACAAAAATACATTATGTTCTCTATGGATCAAGTGCCTTCCTATTTTTAGAGGGAATATGGGCCCATGCACGTGAACCAAAAATACGAAAGTGGGTCACTTCCAGTTTAAGGCCGCTCCAAGCCTCATAGGGGGTATTATCCTTGACAGATCTATGGGGAGATCTGTTTTGGATGTAGGTTGCAAAATTAAGTGCTTCGGCCCATAATCTCTATGGAAGTTACTTTGCATGTAGCATGCAAGATGCCATCTCTTTTAGAGATCTATTTTTTCGCTCAACAACTTTGTTTTTCTGTGGAGTATAGGGAACTGTGTGTTGCAACTGAATCCCTGCCTCATGATAGAGATTCTAGATCTCATGGTTGACATACTCTCCCCCGTTATCATTTCAGAGGATTATGATTTTCTTTCCTGACTGTGTCTCAACAAGGGCATTAAAATCCTTGAGGTGTTGAAAGACCTATGATTTTTGCCTGTGAAAGAAAATCCACGTAAAGTGTGAGAAATCATCAAAAAAAATGAGCACGTACCTTGCTTTGTTGATTGATGGATGTGGAAAAGGACCCATGAGCTCACTATGGATCAGATCTAAAGGAGAGGAATCCCTTTGTGTCTTTCCTTTGTCGAATTTCTCTTGAGGGTGTTTTCCAAGAACACATCTCTCACAAATTCCTTTGGAGAAATGGATGTGTGGTAGACCATCAACCAATCCCTGCTTGCTAAGTTGTTTCATATATCTGAAATTTAAATGCCTGAAACTTTCGTGCCATATCCTACTACTTTCATCAGCATGGGTAAGCAGTAAAGAAAAATCTGGTTCAATAAATTCAAAAAACATGTAAAGCCTAGATTGATGATTTACCTCACCGGTAGCAACCCTGGAATTGGTTTGCATGTCATAGATATCCACTGCATCAGGTGTGAATATGAATTTCTTTTTGGTGCCGTAATTTTTCATCTGATACACAAAGATAATATTGAAAAAAAGTTTGGGAACGTGCAACACATTCTCGAAGCTTCCGTTGGTGAGTTCAATCCTTCCTTTATTGGTGACCTCGACTGGAGAGTTGTCCCCCATCAGAATAGGAGGACCTTTGCATGCATCCAATGAAGAGTAGACCTCTTTTGTGGTATCCATGTGGTGTGATGCTCCTAAATCTACGATCCAAGCATCGTGAGAGGAGTTGATGGCAATCAAGGCATGACTAGAATTGCCTTTCTTGGGATCCCGATCTTCTAGCTTCTTCTTCTTGGCACCCTCGGGGATGCAATCTCCAAGGTTGTTTTGTTGAAGTATTTGAGTCATTATATTTATCTGTTTCTGCATGCATGCAGATTCTGGATGGAATCCTTTATGGAAGTATGTGCATTTCTCCCTTTTCTTCCCTTTCCACCTTTGGATCCTGAGGCATCGTTGAAGGGTTTTGAGTACCCTTCATTCTTCGGATTTGCATGAGATTTCCTTTTGTATTTCTCTTTAGATTTATGATATTGATTACCGCTTCCATATTGCACAGTAAGTGCATGCGCCTTTGGGCCTTTGATTTTTCCCATATTGACGAGCTTGGTCTGCTCTTGTGTCAGGGATTCGATAAATTCCTTAAGAGAAGGCATCTTCCAGGTGGCTCCAGAGGTGAATTTGAATGAATGGAATGTGGATACAAAAACTATGAATTCAAGACCAAGTTTGGAGAGAATGGTGAGAACCATTTGTTTCTCCTCCTTAGATTTATCAACCCCGCAAGCCTTGAGTTTCGATAGTAAATCCTTATATTTTGTAAAGAAATCTTGGAGGTTGTCGAAGCTTTTTGGATCCAATGTGAGCAATTCCACCTCGAGCATGTGTCCCCTCATCTCATCCTATTTTCCAAAGATCCCTTCCATGTTGGTCCAGGCTTCATTGGGGGTTTTACAGGAAGATCTGTGAAAGAGGAGATCTGGATAAATGAAACTGCAAATTGTTCTGAATGCTTCATCAATTCGATTTAGATACTTGGATTTTTCTATGGATGATGTTGGTTTTGTCTTTGTGTTCATGGTTAACCTGTATAATCCTCTACTTCAAAGATGCATGAGCATATTCTCCTTCCATGCAAAGAAATCGTAAGGTGTAAGAATGAATTCTTTTGGGAATTCCATTTTTCCGCTGTCTTCAATCTTCGGTACCTGCAAAAAATAATTTGGTGTGTATTTTGCCTAGCAGTCTATCGGCTCTGATACCATGTAAATGTGTTGAACCTGCACATAATAGATCTAGATCAGAATTGACATACATAGTTGCAGATAAAATAGAAGAAAAGAGAAGTAGGAGAGAAAGAATGGAATAATTCTCATTAACCAAATAAATAATTGATAATTTACACATGAATTACTTTGTATAACTCAACCAATGCACACTGGAGGAAAAGCCAATGCACCATAGTGTTGGTATAGAGTGATCTGGACACACACCAACGGTTACAGGAGTAAACTGCCACCTAGTCTAGTCTCTCGGGCAATTACGGGAGTGAACTGCCACCTAGCCAAGTTAACTAGTCTAATAGTCTTCAGTTAACTGATTGAAACAGAGTGAAGTGAGGAGGAGATCAGGCAATCATGAATAATGCGCTAGCTTGGTGATGATCCCAAGGAAAATGTGCATTAGCTGGTGATGATCCCAACGTTTCATGGTGACAATACCAATGTAGCATCTAGACTCCACTCAACTAATCAAACTGAAGTGAAGACTGAAGAGAATATTCTCCTTGGAGGAATATTCTTCCTAAAATATAGGATACTGAGTAATGACTAATAAACATAGGAAAAACCTTAGGAAAAATAAATCCTAGGTGTGTGTGAAGTAACTCCAACAAAAATGGCCAAGGGCCTGTTATGGTCAAAGACCAGACTTTCAGAGAAACTTTGAAAAAATTCTTTGTGGCTAGAAGCCTATATGGCCAATCACTAGGATCAACAATGAAGCTCTTATACCAATGTGATGAACCAATCTAGTTCATATAATGAATATCCAATATAAATATGATAGTACACAATAATTCGTTAAGGATAATAAATATATTTGAATAAGTATGAATGATATATGAGATGCTCAAAGATACAATGATAGTATCGTATATATACAAATCCTAAAGGCACTTATAGCAACTATTCATGAAGGGATGTGTCCCTTAATTAACTATTATTATTATTATTATTATGTATGTTACATAACCATGGGGATAACAATGGTAATGGAGGCACTAATGGACACCATAGGGGAAACAATGGTGCAGGGTTTCCAATGGGAACAATGGAAACCATGCAGAGGGAAATAATAATCATATTCTTGCACAGGTTGGTATTAGAACCACAGGTAGAATAATTCCTAGGCCTCTTATGCTTCAATTAGTGGGGAACCAACAAGTAGGGAATCAAGGACCGCAAGGTCAGGATGAGACCTTTGATGATCACTGGAGGGAGTACCAGGATTTTGGTGAGGACTTTCAAGTGGCCATGTCACTACAAGACTATTGCAATATCAAGTACAGGAGCAAGTGAAGGGAGGTTAACCAGGGTCAATGGAACATTGATTTCATGAGGAAGATTGGGAAGCTCACTATTTCCCCCTTTGATGGTTCAAGAAAATGCACAACTAGAGCATGGGTTCAAAAGTTGGACACCTACTTCTAGCTTAACACCATGTCAGAGGCAAAAGTGATTAAATTCACTACTTTTCATTTGGACCGAGAGGCCGATGAGTGGTGGTACTATGGATTGGTCATCTGGGACATGCTAGTATTACCTCTTATCTGAAATTCACCCAGAAGTTGATGGAGAGGTCTAAAAGGAAGGATCCAGAGATACATTTCAAAGAGTTGGCACAACTCAAGCAAGTTGGGACACCAGGTGCTTACATCACTGATTATCAGAGACTTGCAGTCATGGTGACAGATATATCTGAGCAGGGGTTGGTGATGTTGTTCATGGAGAATTTATATGAGCCACTACATGGTTGGGTAAAATCCTTCAAGACTAAGACTCTTTAGGATGCCATTATCAAGACACGGGACATGGAGGATGCAGTCCCAAAGACAAAAAAATTCTCCAAGCCTTTCATTCCTTAGAAAAATAAAGATAAGAATCCCTTTCAGAAAGAGGTAACAAGTAAGGAGAAATTGGATGAGGAAACTCATAATGAGTTGAGAGGAAAGAATCTTTGATTGAACTGCAAGGACCCTTCAAAACCTGGACACAAGTGTATGGGAAAGGGAAAGGCACATTATATAGAGGTGCTCTCAAATAGTGAGGAGGAGGAAGAAGCAAAGTAGGTACATGACAGTGAGCAAGAAAAATCAGCTCAAGAGAAACCACATGAGGAGGTCAAAAGTGGAGCTATCATCACTCTATCGAGTGTCCCCATATTTCACATATTCAGGATCCGAGGTGTAGTACAGGGTCAACGGGTCACAATACTGATTGATGATGGGGAAACCCACAACTTCATCGACTTAGCATTAGTGGCTAAGAGGGGAATTCCTACGATGGATTTTAAGGGAATTGATGTAGCAGTAGATGGTGGGCATGTTATTCCTTGCACACAGAAGATCCCACTATTATCCTTAGCATTGAGGAATTACACAATGATCGATGACTTCTATGTAGTTGAGATACAAGACAACAATGTCATATTGTGTGTCCAATGGATTTTTTCCATAGCAAAACATTAGGTTGACTACCAGGCCATGGAGATGGAGTTCAAAGCAATAGATGGTAGGAAGGTGGTTTTTAGAGTCATGTCAAATGATTCTTCCATGATTGTCTCATCCAAATGGTTGGAGGGTATATTCAGACATGGGGATGTCACTTATGTAGCAGAGTTCTTGATTACTACTGAGAAACCCTCTGATAGTATCCATCAGTATCATGTCGACTGTAAATTTTTCAAACCCCAACCCAGTTTCAGTCTCGCTGATTTTTCAGCCAAAGTTAAATGCCCAAACCCAGTTTCAGCATATGTTACAGCATTGTTTCAGCATATGTTTCAGCATTGTTTCAGCATATGTTTCAGCACTGTTTCAGCACTAGTTACAACATTGTTTCAGCATATGTTACAACATTGTTTCAGCATATGTTACAGCATTGTTTCAGCACTGTTTCAACACTAGTTACAGCATTGTTTAAGCATATGTTACAGCACTGTTTCAACATATGAAAACTTAACAGAAAATAAACTTCAGAACTGAAACATGAGGATTATGAACATCGTTTTCAATGTAGAAATAAAATATCAGCAGTATGCAAAACTCAGAAAATAAAGACACAAAGATTTTTGGTCTAACTTTGACCCTGGAAAAACCCACAAGGGGAAAACCAGTGAGAGAGGGATTTTTATTATTTATGAGCTTCTGAGAAATTTATTTTACAGCATATTCATCTTCAGAAATTTACACAAACTTATCTGGACATTCATGTAGCTTTGCTCCTCGATCTCTGAACCAGAAATCCGTACAACTGTACAGCTATCCCAGCAATTAATGTTGTATGGACTGTCTCGAAATTCATGCCAAAACTCTGCTAAGACTGTACAGAAAACCCAGCATGAACAACTCCTTGTAAACCGTGTTGTACGGCCTCCAAAAATCCATATGGTACGGCCTGTTCTTCCTTGTTGTCTGTTGCCTTGAAATCTGTGCTTCTCTTTTCCTTGGGATGCATTCTCTCCTTCAGCAAATGTTGTCTCTTTTCTTCATCTCGACCTCTCTCTTGCTCTCTCTTGTTTTCTCAACAAGAATGCTTGAACTACTCAAGAATTGGGTGTGCCCTCTTGCCCTAGTCGACCTCATGAGGGAAGGTGAGGGGTTTTCTAATCTAATGGTTGAGATTAGATTAGATGGGTGGCTGAGATTTGGTGTCTCTTCACTCACCCTCACTTTAGTCATAAAGTTATATTTTAATTTGCATCTCACAAATTAATTTGACTAGGACCCACATTAGGCACTTTCTCCCCCTTAGGTGC
>ML785803.1:302520-330543 GCA_009831015.1 Picea engelmannii
AAAAAAAAATTAAAATTTTTGTTTAAAAAGTGAAAAATATCAAATTTTATAATATAATATTAAAAAATTATTTAAAAAAAAAACATAATATTTAGTTGTAATATTGTTCATGTTTTTGTTTTTGCAAAAATATGGGGTTTTTGGAGTAGAGTTCTAGTTTTGAGGTCACATTTTTCATTAAGTTGGTAACTTTGTTTATGGTGGACGTCCTCCATCACTAAAACAAAGAAATTGGTAGAATTTTCCACAATTACACAAGATTTAGAGAATTATAGTAAAGCTTTGCACAAGTACAAATCATATAATAACATACATGACTAAATTATGGTGCTGGTACAACTCAACATCGGCTCCAAAAGACTTGTCCTACCAACAGAATCCTTTGGAAATATTTGAAGAATTAGGAAGACAAACAAATACCCAGTTTCTAATCCCTGCAGTGGTCCTTGAAGAAAATACACCAATCATAATGCCTCTTACAGATGCAGAACTTGAATAAGAAAAAAAGGATGAGCTCTACACCATTCCATTTGTGGATAATTTAGACAATCCAACAGGTTCCCCTGTAAAAAGAACCTGGACCAAAAGGAAACAACTAGTAATTGGGGCACCTCAACCTGTCGAGCCAACTTCAAAAACACTCGAAATTGATTGGCAGAGAATCTTCTAGACCGACCAGCCCATTGAATTTTAGAATCATACACTAAAAGAAAACTTCGACAAGATTTCCCAGAAAATACTTCAGCAGGTCCAACAAACATGAAAAACAACGCGATAGGAAGCAACCAAAACTCGACAAATACTAAAATCAAGTGTTGGGTCGGCATATAATGAAGCAATGACCCAGATCAAAGAGAGTTGCGCTAAAGCCACAAAAACAAGGATATCCCTGTAAAAACATATAGAGACAAGGCAACAGAAAATGAAAAGGTTGGAGGATCTACACGAAACAAATACGGGTTGAACCCACCCTCTTGGCACCTATTGGACAACAAAAACTCACATGGCCCGACCCTCCAACCTGATTCCAAATAAACAACAAACAATCGACCTCACATGGTAATCCCCACCCATTGAGCTTACCAAGATCATTGAAGAAAAATGGCTAGTCGAAAACCCATCAACGCAACAAAAGAAGAAAAAGAAGGCCAGGTTTCAAGTTTCTTTTGAAGAGACATTGTTGGACTAGGTTGATGAAGAAGAGGATGAGCAGTCGACTCATGCCAACAAGAAAAAACAAGAACAATCGACCCAAACCGACCGAGAAGAGAAAGAACAGGTGAATCAAGAAGGGCAAGGAGACATTCATCAGCCGGACATGGGTGATAATACAAACACACAGGAACAAACTCAGTTACCTTAGCAGTTGGTTCACCAAATAGAGCCAGTACAACTATTGTTGATTAAACCAGTGGTTACTCAACAAACCGACCAAGTGATGATTGAGCAATAAAAAACATAACAAATAGAGTAGGTGCAACAGAAACATTTGGGTGCACTAACACGACAAAAAACTCAAGTGTGCAACAACCAACTCACAATACAATTGAACAAGGGCCGAAGAGCAATTTGAACCCTCTACCAGAACAATCAACAGGAAAACAAAAAACTCCAAAAGGCTCGAGCACAACTGCACCGACAACACCACCAAGATCCACCAATTAACAAGACACCTGAAAGGACTCCTAAACTGTCACGACCGCCATCAGGTTCAAAGAAGAATAATAAAAAGAAGAAGAACAAAATCTACATGAAAGAAACTACTTCTTCCATCACCACCTTCATAGCTTTCAGGTCGATGGGAGCATCTGCATCCCCCACAGAGATGATCTTTGACCCAACCGCCACTTTCGACAATCAAATTTTAGATTTGTACAATGAAGTCACAAAAGAATTAGTCTCAAGATGGAAGCGAGCAATGAAGGATGGAGACTGACTAACAACAAGAAAAGACAGGAGCGAGATATATGGGAAAATTGCATCGACCTGGCACGTGAAAAATTAAACCTAGAGACTTCAAGTGAGGAGGCCAATCGATTTGACTCTATCAAAAAATTGGTTGATTAGTTAGTCGAGTCGAATCTGAAACCAAATGAGGGAGTAGAACATGAAGGTCAACCAGGAGCACATCCAAATGATTGAAGCAAACCACCAGCTCATGATTGATCAAACTTGCAATGTCGCCCACCTCTTGATAAGAGGATAGCAGAGACTTAGTTGTCTAGATGTCCCCACTAGACTATAGTCTCATGAGTAATGGGGACTAAGAGATCCCAAAGTATTTACCTAAGCACAATGTTATAATTTAAAAGTGACTTTGGGTAAAAAGGTAAGGTAAGTGGAAAAAAGACCACATGTGGAAAAGTAAAAAGTTAACCTTAGAAGGTGGTCAACTAACTCAATTGAGAAATAGAACAAGGGTATAAAAGAAAAAGGATGGCATCTCACTCATTATTCTGGATATTATTACTTTTGTATCTTGAGCTCTATATCCAAAGATGTTTTGAGGGTTTCGGGATAACAAACCCTAGAGATAAGCTCGGTGGTGAAAAATCCCACCTATCGTGGTCCAAGCTTAGTCATAGAGGTGCAATATTCCTCCCCCACCATTCTACAGCAGCTACAGGTTACTCAGTCACTGGAGAAAGAGGTAATGCACAGTTTCTGGTATTTTCCAGCAGGAGGGCACACTAGTTGAAGGAGATATATTCGATCTGGAGAGAGGAAGGGGTTTTGGTGACCAAAACCCATTGGGATTTGATTGTTGGGCCTTTGCCACCTTGCCTATTTGGAGCTTGTCACGATTTCTAGAGGAGGAGGGCACATTGCATCAGAGATATTCTTTCATTTGGGGTGTCATAACACCTCCATTCAGCCTAAGACTTTTCCCAAGGGTTTGTAATCCCCCGATCTGTAAAATTTCAGACCTCACCCAGTTTCAGTCTCGCTGATTTTTCAGCGAATGTTTAATGCCCAAACCCAGTTTTATGACAACAAATTAAACTCGGCATAAAATAATTTTTTCAAAGCTAAAACAGGAGGATTCTGAACATTGTTTAACGCAGAAATAAAATATATCAGCAGCACATAAAACTCATAAAATAACACAATGATTTTTGGTCTAACAACGACCTTCGAAAAACCCACAAGGGGAAAACCAGTGAGAGAGGGAGTTTTTTTATTATTTGTGAGCTTCAGAGAAATTATGTTACAACATACTCCTCTTCAAAAATTTAATGACAAACTTATCTCAATAACCGTGCCAAGTCTTCACACAAGTTCTGAGATAAACTCCTCAAAATTCGTGCCAAAATTTTCTGCACAAAAGTACAGGTCTGCTCCTCGATATTTATGCCTCTAACTTGTTGTACATATGCCTCGAAATTCATGCCAACAACAATAGCAATTTTCTAGGTATCAAATGATTATACGGCCTCCTTGAAAATCGTGCCAAACTCCCAGAAATCACACACAAAAATTTTCCCTCGATTTTTGTGCAGCAAATTGACTGTACGAACAATCAAAATTCGTACATTACGCCCTATGTCAGCTGTTTGTACCTTCCTCAATTTATGTGCCAAAAACTCAGTCGTACAGACTATTGAAATCCATACTGTATGACCTGTATTTAATGTTGCGCCCCTTCCTCAATTTCCGTGCCAATATAAAACTATATTGACTCCTAAAATTCGTATTATACGGCCTGATATTAATGTTGTACCTTTTGCCTCGATTTCCATGCTAGTTTTCAACCTTTGAATGTGTGCCCTAGCTCTCCAAAAATGACCTATTTTCTCAAACTCGAATTTCTTCTCTTGCTCTCTCAAAAAATGTTTCAACAACCCAAAAATGGGTGCGCCCTCCTACTGTAATCGACCTCATGGTGGTAGGTGAAGAGTTTCGTAATCCAACGGTTGAGATTGGATTAGATGAGTGGATGAGATTGAGTGTCTCTTCACTTACCCCCTCACTTAAGTCATAAATTCACCTTTTAATTTGCATCTCACAAATTAAATAACTAGGGTCCACATTAGGCACTTTCTCACCCCTTAGGTGACTAGGTGATGAGAAACACTTGCCTAGATACTTTTTAATTATTTTTAACACTCCCTCTTACCGAGGAAAGTGTTACTCACCACTCCAAGCTTGTCCCTGAAAAATAAAAACTTGCCTCTGCCCAATGCTTTGGTGAGTATGTCTGCAACCTGCTCTTCTGTAGATATGTATTGTAGCTCCACTGCTCCTCTCTAAACATAGTCATGGATGACGTGATAACAAATCTCGATATCCTTAGCCCTGTCATGAAAAGCTGGATTCTCCGAGACTTTAATGCAACTCTGATTATCACAGTAAATCAAGGTAGGCCTCAACTGCACACCAAACAATCCCACCAACAACTTGCGAAGCCAAAGGGACTCACAACTAGCTTGACTAGAATCCATATACTTAGCCTCTGCAGAGCTCAATGCCACTGACTTTTTCTTCCTACTGAACCAAGACACAATTGTTGAGCCCAATCCGAAACAACACCCTGAAGTACTCTTCCGGTCACTGACACATCCTGCCCAATATCAATCTGTATAGACAACCAGACGAACTCCATCTCCTTTCTGATAGTCCAGACCATAATCTACCGTACCATAAAGATACCTGAGCACATGTTTTGTTGCCACCCAGTGCACTCTCCTAGGCTCCACCATGAACTGACTGAGATTTTTGACAGCAAAACAAATATTTGGCCTGGTATTGACCAAATACATCAAAGACCCGATCAATTGACGATATAAAGTGGAATCCACCAACTGTGACTCATAAGCATGAAGCTTCTTCCAGTTCGTAATCATGGGAGTGGTCATGGGCTTACAATCCTCCATCTAAAATCTCCTCAGAATGTCACACACATACTTCCCCTGTCCCAGGAAGATGTGTCCAGGCTCCTGCCAAACATCCAATCCCAAAAAATAGTGCATCAGTCCAATATCAGTCATCTCAAACTCTAAAGCAATGCTCTCCTTGCAGCTAGTGATGAGTCTCTCTTCCCTTGTAATGAAAAGATAATCCACATATAGCAAAAGAATGAGAGGATCCTCTCCAACCACAATGTAGTATAGGTTGGGATCCGCCTCACTCTTCTCAAAGCCCAACTGCTACAAATAGGCATCAATCCTCGAATACCAAGCTCTGGGAGCTTGTTTCAGCCCATACAATGCCTTCTTTAGTCTACACACATGAGAATCTCTCCCATGCACCTCAAAGCCCAATGGTTTCTCAATATACACCTCCTCCTGTATAAGACCATTCAGAAATGTGGTCTTCACATCCATCTGGTGGATCTTCCAACCCATCTCTGCTGCAATGGAAATCACCAACCTGATCGAGGTATATCTAGCAACCAACGCAAAGGTCTCATCATAATCAACACCCTCAACCTATGAAAACCCCCGAGCCACAAAGCGAGCTTTGTACTTCTCAATGTTTCCATCTGCAGCATGCTTGAGTTTATAGATCCACCTGGAAGTCACCACTGACTTCCCCTCGGGTCTAGGAACAACTTCCCAGACATCATTCTTCACGATGGAATTGTACTCTTCCATCACGACATCTCTCCAAACCTGTCTACTAGTAGCCTCTTCAAAATTGGAAGGCTCAAACTCCAGAATATTTCTCACCATCGCGATGTAGTTGCAAAACCTCTTGGGAGGTTTACTCTCCCTCACAACTTGTCTGGGATTCCCCACTGAACCCTGTGCCTCCCTTAAAGTATCATGAAGACACTTGGGCTTCCTCCTCTCTGAAGTAGTGTCTCGTGGATGGGACTCTCCCTTCTCAACCCCATCTCTTGAAGACTGTGATCCTGAAGTAGACTCTGGAGTACCCAATCCTGAAACCTGTGAACCAGTAACCTGCGATCCTGAAATATGTGGCCCTGTCACCTGTGGACTAGTAACCTGCGATACTGAAATATGTGGCCCTGTCACCTGTGGACCAGTTGTCACCAAAATTGGTGGCCCCAAACTCCGTGTCACTGTAGTCTGCTATGGACTCACCTAAATATGAGGTGAAGACTGCTCACCCCTCTCCGTCCCTCGTGAATTCCTAAAGGCTCTGTCCTCCTCAAATCTCACATCCCTCCTCAAAACTGTCTTCCTCAAGGAAGGAAGGTATATACAAAAAGCCTTTGAAGTCTCGTTATACCCAGCAAAGATCCCTCTCTCTGTTGTGGGCTCTAGCTTTGTCCACTTCTCAAAAGGGACATGTGAATATGTGATGCACCCAAAAATCCGAAAGTGCCCCACCTCAGGCTTCTAAACGGTAAAGAATCCCCCTTCAGGATGAGGGATGATTGCTCTGGATTGTTTCTTGTAAATACTTCCATTCAAGTGCTCTATGAGATCTTTGTGAAGAATAATCCCAAAATTTTTTACATCATCTATGATGACCACATTTATCAAGAAAGGAGCACTGGGGCAGGAGTCAAAGGCCACCTCGAGGTTGTTAATGATTCCTTTCGCAAAGTCATCTCCGGTATTTGCTTGTGAGATTCTCAAACCTAATTGATGCATAACTTGTTCTGTAATTATGTTGGTTGTGGCACTTGGGTGCATGAGACAATTCCGGAGGAGAGAGTCTTTGACTCGGAGGGAGACATAAAAAGGTGTGAACTCACAAACTCTGGAAACAGGGTGTCCCACTTGGTGGATAAAAAGAGAGAAGTCTTCAGGAAGATTTGGCTCAACATTTTCGGGTAAGACAGCCTCAACTTCATCCTTAGGATGGGTCCTTTTCAAAGGGGTTTCTTGGGGAGGAATAACACTTCCATGGGCAAAGCTCCATTTCCTCTTAGTGGGAGCGAGATCGACCTGGAGGATCCTTGGAGGTTCAGGTTTCACCATAGGCTCATTACCAAGATCCCATAGTTCAAAATTTTGTGTAAGATTTCTTTGATGAATGTAATCGTCAAAATCAAGGTTCCTTTCAATCTGAAAGGCCAAGTCTTCTGCTTCTTCTAAAGTTGTTGGTGACCGGTCCTTAACGTTGAATTGCACGGTTCCCTCTAAGGAGGACAAGAAGTGATAGATGATGGCTTGGTCTGAGCCCACCTTTGATCGGACCCTTTTGAGGAGAAGGTTGAACCTATCACTGAAATCTCTGACACTCTCACAGGGTCCTTTGCAAATGCTAAAGTATTGGGAAAAGGAGTCTTGTGAATGCTCACTATCACACCACCTTATTTTAAAGGCTTTTTGTAGTTCTTCAGGGTTTTTTATGCTTCCCTTAGGACACCCATCAATCCAAACTTTAGCATCTCCTATAAGGGAACTTGCAAAGAGCCTCATGAAGACATTAGGGTGATCTTGACCAGCCAAATGAAAATCAAAACTATCGCAGAACTGGGTCCAATGCGAGTTTCCAAGGATGCCCTTTCCTGAGAAGAAAGGTAGCCAAGAGTTTGCATCCTCGGGTAAGTCATGCATCCCCCCTTGGGTGTTGCTAAAGTCGAAACAGTTGAAACTCTCCGAGTAAGACCATTTGTGAGGATCAAGATTAATTGGAGGTGCAGAGCTTGTTAGAGTGACAGTGGCCACAGTAGAGGGATTTGAGTATTGTCATCCACTATAGGTTGTCATTGATGGAGTCGCCAAATAATTTACTTGAAACTATCAAAGAAAAGGGGAATAAAAGCCTAGTGGAGTTTCCAGGTAAGCTTGTAAGAGAAAGGTATTTGAAGCAAGGCTTACCAAAAGATTTGTCTTTGAGGAAGATTGACTCAGTGTTCCCCGGCAACGACACCAAAATGTTATCACACAGTTTGTAGCTAAGTAAAAAGGCTAGAGGATAGAGGCCAAACTGGCGTAACAGGAACCTACCCCACCCAATGTCACCACAATGGGAAGGTTCTTTCTATTCAGGGAGGTTAACCCAGGGGAGACGTCCCCGATAACCTGGGGTTTTGATGAGGCCAAAGTATAAATATTAAGGCAAAGTTTCCTCCTCACAGGTTACCACCCAGGTCAGAAAGTCCGGCTAATCAGCCAATAAATGAAGTGTATGCCCAAATGAAAACACATGCCTGGAACANTATATATATATATATGCAGGCTATAACTCAAAGGGTTAGTACTTCATGTGATTATCCGACAATTATATATAAGCAATGAAACAATAGATATTAATGAGATCAACGTTTTGTCAATATAGCAATGTAGAAATATCAATTCACCAATAACTATTGAGATGATGCAGCAAACAATATATCCAATCAATCTTTTACTCAATAAATGCTTTCAACCATCATCTAATTTCTTATCATCAAAAGGTGTTGCGTCAAGATGGAATAACCAACTATGATGTCAGCCTAGTTAGGGTTAGCTTAGTTAGTTAGGGTTTCAAAATTCAGAGTTTTGAGAGTTGTTTTGGACACTAGGACTTCAACGTTGTGTGTCTAAGATCAGTGCCTAAGGGGATATGGAGTCATTCAAAGAGAGGACGCAAAGTTGAAGGAGCAATAGGCTAAAGACAAGAGGGAAAGGTTCTAGAGTGCTGTAATGGCAGGGCCCTAGAATCAAAACCCTAGGGGAAAGAGGCTCACTCCGGTGTTGCTTAAGCAAGGCCTCGTGCTCTTTCCTCCTTCTTTAGGTCAAACTTAGCAAAACGGCTAGCAAAGGAAAAGATTGAAAACAAGAGGATTTAATGAGGGAGAGTGTTGCAATGGAAAGGCTCTATCACTATAACCCTAAAAGATGGACGGCCCTAGTTGTAGATAACCTAGGCCTAGGATGTCACCCTCCTTTTAACTTTTAAATTCAAAGCTAGCTTAAGGGAAAAGGTAAGAAGAGTGTAGCAAAAGCTAGGCTCTTTCTTCCTTCCTCAATGGCTGAAAATTTCTCTCTAAGGGCACATATTACAAGGACCTACTTGTGTGCTTGTCACCTAGGGTTTTAAAATCAACAAATTTATAAGGAAATGCAAGAATACTAACATACAACCATTCAATCAAGAAGTTTTGCAGGAAAAACACTTACATATCATGAAGAAAAGCATGTGAAAACCCTAGTTGTAAACCTTCCTCAAGAGAAATGCCAAACATGCCAAGAAAATCCTTCCATCACCAAGTGTGCCTCCTTTAAAAGACCAAATACCCAAACTAGGGCTCAAAAATCAGACCTCACAAGTGTGAGTTGTTGTGTTATGTTCAAATGAGGGAAAAACATCCTCAATATATAGTGTATCGTGACCTTTTAATTAAAATTAGGTCATTAAAAATAGCTGACAAGGCTACAAACCAAAATCATTTTGTTTTTGCATTAATTGCTAAGTAAATGACATAAATGTGCAAACAATGAGACATCAAGCCCCTCTGAGGGAGACGTTGGGCCCTTTTGGGGCTAGTCCAGCATCCAGAAGTCAAACATTAGTCCTTTTTGGGCTCCTCCAAGCTGCCACACATGCCAGTTGTCCTGTCAAACTACTACACACTCAAGGAGACATCAAGACATCTTGGGTGACGTCCTGGTCATCAAAAGGAGAACGTTCCATCTGAAGTGGGTCAAACCCCCTGGGCTAGGCTCAGCCAAAGTGTCCTGGGTGGAACGTCCTTCTTCTTCTCATGTGCAAAGGCTCATCCAATCACTGTCCTGTCTCTGCCCTTGATGGGGTCCCAGCAACCATCTGATGGGCTCTTCAGCCCCATGGAGGTCCGAACTAATCATCTCCCCATGTGTACCGGTCCAACCGGTACCTGTACGTCGGGCATGGTCCTGCACATCAAAAATTCACCCTCCATGGGCTCATTAGTCACAGGGATCATAGCAATGTCAATCATATTTCATCATTAATTTTATCAAATGCATGCATAAAACCCCTGATATATCATCCAATAGCTCAAAGACATTACAATGACCTACTATACAAAGCCGAAGAAAAAGACAAAATGCCCTATTGGGCCAGCATCCATAAGAGAAGGAAAGTTTCCATAGGATATCATCCAAGCCATGTAACACGAGGTGATGTGGTCAAGGGATGTCCAAACATACGGGTAGAGTGAAAAACAGGGGTGATATTACTTGTGGTTGCCTTTGTAGAAGGTGAGTTGTACCCGTCATGGATGCAATTCTTTCCAAGCCCTTTATTGCCTTTATTCTTTCTTTTCTTTATTTCTTTTTCTTATTTATTTCAAAGTCTAACTAGAGGACATTGCCTTGGTGTGGTGACCAGAGCTGACAGTGTTACCCACAAGCAGTTTCACAGAGATGATAAGGCTGGCTCTTGATGAGACCCCCTTTCCCTTGGCCATGCAACCAAAGGTCACTGCCCTAGCGTGGTAACCAGATAATGGCAATGTCATACTGCTAGATACCCATGAACATAATGGGTTGGCTCGTGATGAGAACCCCCATCCTCTTGGCTAGGTCTTGTTTTGTTATTTTTCTTCGGGTCCCTCTTATTTCTAGTTGAGAGTCTTTTTATTGCCTTCTCAGGGATCCCTGGGTGAGGCATCTCTAGGTTTCATTTTTTTATGGCTTTTATCTTTTACCAGCTGCTTTTACCTTCTGGGCCTTTAGCCCCTTCTTCCCACAAGATAAGGTGTAACCCCACAAATAGGTCATCCTAATGTCTGGACTAGGGGAATGGGGTAGATGAGTGGGAGATAAGATGTAAGAGTGGTGATATGATGGGAGCGGACGATGGCCCTTCAAAATCCCCCAGTGGAAAACCAAAACCTATGGGTACAAGCTTGCTAGGGTACCCTGTCAATCCCCCCAACCATGGTCAAGTGGGTTAATGTAAAATCCAAGCAGTCGTCAGAAATAAAAGGAATTTGATGCATATATCTAAAGGTTATAATGATCAAATATGACACATACCATGATACCTGGACCAATTACCTCATGGAGCAAGAGTCTTCTCTGATACAAGTCCAAGCTGAAGGTGATGGATGTTGTTGTTGCTGACAGGACAAATCTGACGAAGGAGAAGAAAGATGGGCCCTCCAGGGCCATGCTCAAGTCAATCCTGCTCTCGGTACTCCATGTCTAGGACCTGTGGGCCTCGAGACATGATCTCCTAGTTATCCCTAGAAAACGGCGATAACATCTGGCTCCAACTCGGGGACATGTGCTCACTTTAGAGCGCATGAGAACCTCAGCATCTTTGGCACAACCTACAGACCTGCTCAGACTCAAAAAAGGGTATTAGTAACAAAGGTGGGGTGGTATTGCCACCTCGCATATATATATATATATATATATATATATATATATATATATATATGACTGAAATAAAACAATCAATATGCAAGCGAGGAAGCAAACTAACATGAAATGAAAATGGTATAATACACGGAAAAATGACTACCTACCTATACTTACATGTGGAGTCAGATCTCTGGAGGGTAGTAATGCTTGATATGTAAAGTGTTTACTGGTAGCTTCAGGATTTCTCCTTCCATGGTCTCTAAGTTGAAAGAATTTGTACCTGCACAACTCATGATTTTGTAAGGGCCTCCCCATAGACTGTTGAATTTTTTGTGCATACCAGGATTTTCTTTTCTCTTATCCCACAGTAGGACAAGATCTCCTTTGGCGGAATTTCTTTCCTTAGCTTTATGATCAAAGGTGTTCTTTATCTTTTCTTGATTTCTCGTCATTTGACCCAAGGCACCTCTCCGTGTCTCATCTATCTCTATCAACTGATTGATCTTTCCTTGGATTGCTTCTACATCTATGGTGTATTGTTGAGAAAAATGAAGGATAGGGATTTGGAGGTTCATAGGAAGCTTTTCTTCAAGTCCATATACCAGCTCAAAAGGAGTTTTTCCTATGGAAGTTTTTGGCATTATTTGACTTTTTATTCTCTCCGACAACCTTCTTTAGAATATTCATTAGGTTCTTATTGGTTGATTCTGCTAATCCATTCCCTTGTGGGTAGTAGTTGGAGGAATGGGATAGGGTAATGCCATACTTGAAACAAAATTCTACTAGAGCATAGGAGCTGAAAGCTTTGGCATTATCTGTAGTGATCTTGGAAGGGGCACCAAACCTAGTTATGATCCGTTCTTCTAAGAAATTCATGACTACTTCCTCGGTGGCATTTTTTGTAGGAATTGATTCGGCCCATCTGGTGAACTAGTCTGTAGTTGTTAGGATCCACCGATAGCCATTACTTGAATTATATTTGAACTCACCAACAAAATCCAAACCCCATTGCTGAAAGGGTGACTCTACTACCACCAATTTTAAGGGTTGTGTTGGGAGTCTCGGTTTGCCAGAGAAGCACTGGCAAGGTTGGCAGGATCGGATGTGTTGGTAAGTGTCTGAAAAAAGTGTTGGCTAATAATATTCGGCCCTCAAGATGTTATGGGGAGTAGTACGAGAAGCAAAACGTCCACCACAATGCCCGAAGTGAAATTCTTCTAGTATCTTCTTTGCCTCTTCCTTGTCCACACATCGAAGTATAACGCCATCAGGATTTTTCCATCCAAGTCCATCTTCAGTCAAGCAGTATTTCATAGCTCTCAATCTCAAAGCCCTTCTTTTGTAATCCACTAAGTGATCAGGGAAAGACAAGTTCTTTAGATAATAAACGATATCGGAATACCACTCGTCATATTCTAGTTCACTGATCATTACATTTACTTGCTCATTCTCACCCATTTGTATGGCTTCCTGATTGCTTTCAGTCAACATTTGGGCCAAACCTTGTCCTTTTATTATCTTGGTGGATTTTATTTCTAATTCATACTCCTGTATTTTGGAAACCTGCTTCCCTTGAGTACCCATGCAATCTTGTTGTGATAAAACGTCCTTCACAGCTGGGTATGGGACATAGGCCTTGATTTTATTGTAACCAATGTAGTTCCTGAAGTGTTTGAGGGACTTGACTAAGGCATAGGCTTGTTTCTTTGTGATGGAGTAGTTTAACTCTGAGTCTCTTAAGACTTTTCTCATAAAGGCCACAGGGTTTTCATAGTTATCAATGTCCTTTTGCATCAGGACACCTGCAATAGTATCCTGGGATGCAAACGAGAATATTATGTAATCTTGCGAAAAATCAGGACTAATCAAGACAGGGGCTTGGGAGTTAGCATTTTTTATATCTTCAAAGGATTTGTTGGTTTCATCTCCCCACCTGAAAGCAACATCCTTTTTTAGCAAAGAACTCAAAGGTTTTTATCCTCTCGGCAAAATTTGGCACAAATCTGCGAATGAAGTTGATTTTTCCGAGAAAAGATTGCAAAGATTTCTTGTTAGCCAGAGAGCAGACATCCTTTATCGACTGAACTCTTTCAGGATCAATGGAGACTCCTCCTTGTGAGGCCACGTTTCCTAATAGTTTTTCTTCATCAATCCCAAAGACAGATTTCTTAGGATTCAGTGAGATACCATACTTTCTGCATCGCTCAAAAACAATCCTAAGGTGGGAGAGATGGTCTTTCCTATCCTTGGATACAACTGTAAGGTCATCTTGGTAAATTTCTATGATCTTTTGTATGAGGTCTCTGAAGGCAAAGTCCATTTCTCTCTGAAAAGTGGCACCAATGTTCATAAGACCAAACGACATCCTTAAGTACATAAAAGTTACCCAAGGTGTAGTGAATGCAGTTTTGAGTTGGTCTTCCCTTTTGAGTAAGACTTGGTTGTACCCTGAGAACCCATCTAGCATAGACATGATCCCTGCCCCTGTGACCCGCTGAAGAAAATGTTCCATGTTTGGGAGGGGATACTTATCCTTTAAAGACAACTGGTTGAGGTTGCGAAAATCAACACACAGGCGGATATCACCATTTTTCTTCCGAACAACTACCAAGTTTGACATCCAAGAAGAGTACCTGATAGGGGCTATGATACCAGCATCAACCATCTTTTGGAGCTCCTTTTGTATTTGTCTTGCCAACTTCGGGTTGATATGCCTTAGATTTTTTCGGAATGGCTTGGCTTGTTCTACCAAAGGTATGGCGTGTTGGATGACATCCCCCCTATAGGCCTTCAAATCATCATAGTTCCAAGCAAAGGTATCTTTGAAGTCTCTGATGAGCACTAGTATCTCCTTTCTTTCTTTCTCGGTGGTGCCCTTTCCTATTTTGACCATCCTTGGGTCCATATGTGTACCAATGTTGAATTCCAGGGCTTCTTCAACTTGCTTGTTGGTTCTCTTTCCCTTGAAAACATCACGCCTGTCAAAAAGGTTTTCTAGGGGAATACAACCTTTTGGTAAGGTATTGTTTTGCAGGTTGATGACTTCCAAATCCATAGAGTCGGACAAGAAAGCAACTTGCAAATCGGTAAACTCTTTGTTGTTCTCCATGAATCTGATAATCTGATCATCATCCTCGAACACCTGCCAATGTTCTAAATTGTCGGGAACAGAAGGCCTAAAAAGAACCTTCATCTTGCACAGGTCATGAAAAGGTCCTTCACATGGTTGTAAAGTAGAGGCGGAGACAGCCAAAGCATCAACCACGTGGTTTTCTTCTTGAGGAACGGCTTCGATTGACACTTTTCCGAAGAATTTTGAAAGGGTTTGAGCCACATCTCGATACTTTTTCAACTTCTCATTTTTAGTGGCAAATCTCATCAAAAATTGTGACACAATGAGGTCTGAGTCCCCTTTTACTTCCAGGATTGTAACACCTTTGTCAATTGCTAGATTAAGTCCTAGAATCAAGGCTTCATACTCGGCCACATTGTTGGTGCAACGGAATTCCAGCCTGTATGAATGGTAAAATACCTCACCTGAAGGAGCTGTTAAAACTACTCTAGCGCCTGATCTAGAGCTTGAGTGTGACCCATCGAATTCCAAGGTCCAGATTCCTTCGGTCTCTTCAACGGTATCCATATCTAACTTCCCTTCCTGAATGAACCAACCATTAAGGCCATTATTGATGCATAAAATTTGGTCACTTGCCTCATCAAAGGTCTCAACCGGGGAGCCAACGAGGGTCTCATTATAGACGGTAAAGAATCCCCCTTCAGGATGAGGGATGGTTGCTCTGCATTGCTTCTTGTAAATACTTCCATTCAAGTGCTCTATGAGATATTTGTGAAGAATAATCTCGAAATTGTTTACATCATCTATGATGACCACATTTATCAAGAAAGGAGCATTGGGGTAGGAGTCAAAGGCCACCTCGAGGTTGTTAATGATTCCTTTCACAAAGTCATCTCTGGTATTTTCTTGTGAGATTCTCAGACCTAATTGATGCATAACTTCTTCTGCCATTATGTTGGTTGTGGCACTTGGGTGCAGGAGGCAGTTGCGGAGGAGAGAGTCTTTGACTCGGAGGGAGACATAAAAAGGTGTGAACTCACAAACTCTGGAAACAGGGTGTCCCACTTGGTGGATAAAAAGAGAGAAGTCTTCTGAAAGATTTGGCTCAACATTTTCGAGTAAGACAGCCTCAACTCCATCCTCGGGATGGGTCCTTTTCAAAGGGGTTTCTTGGGAAGGAATAACACTTCCATGGGCAAAGCTCCATTTCCTCTTAGTGGGAGCGAGTTCGACTTGGAGGATCCTTGGAGATTCAAGTTTCACCATAGGCTCATTACCAAGATCCCATAGTTCGCAATTTTGTGTAAGATTTATTTGATGAATGTAATCGTCAAAATCAAGATTCCTTTCAATCTGAAAGGCCAAGTCTTGTGCTTCTTCTAAAGTTGTTGGTGACCGGTCCTTAACGTTGAATTGCACGGTACCCTCTAAGGAGGACAAGAAGTGATCGATGATGGCTTGTTCTGAGCCCACCTTTGATCGAACCCTTTTGAGGAGAAGGTTGAACCTATCACTGAAATATCTGACACTCTCACAGGGTCCTTTGCAAATGCTAAAGTATTGGGAAAAGGAGTCTTGTGAATGCTCACTATCACACCACCTTATTTTAAAGGCCTTTTGTAGTTCTTTAGAGTTTTTTATGCTTCCCTTAGGACACCCATCAATCCAAACTTTAGCATCTCCTATAAGGGAACTTGCAAAGAGCCTCATGAAGACATCAGGGTGATCTTGACCAGCCAAATGGAAATCAAAACTATCGCAAAACTAGGTCCAATGCGAGTTTCCAGGGATGCCCTTTCCTGAGAAGAAAGGTAGCCAAGAGTTTGCATCTTCGTGTAAGTCATGCAGCCCCCCTTGGGTGTTGCTAAAGTCGAAACAGTTGAAACTCTCCGAGTAAGACCATTTGTGAGGATCAAGATTAATTGGAGGTGCAGAGCGTGTTAGAGTGACAGTGGCCACAATAGAGGGATTTGAGTATTGTCGCCCACTACAGGTTGTCATTGATGGAGTCGCCAGATAATTTACTTGAAACTATCAAAGAAAAGATGAATAAAAGCCTAGTGGAGTCGCCAGGTAAGCTTGTAAGAAAAAGGTCTTTGAGGAAAGGATTACTAAAATATTTGTCGTTGAGGAAGATTGACTCAGTGTTCCCCAGCAACAGCGCCAAAATGTTATCGCACAGTTTGTAGCTAGGTCAAAAGGCTAGAGGATAGAGGCCAAACTGGCGTAACAGGAACCTACCCCACCCAATGTCACCACAATGGGGAGGTTCTTTCTATTTAGGGAGGTTAACCCAGGGGAGACGTCCCTGGTAACCTGGGGTTTTGAAGAGGCCAAAGTATAAAGATTAAGGAAAAGTTTCCTCCTCACAGGTTACCACCCAGGTCAAAAAGTTCGACTAATCAGCCAATAAATGAAGTGTATGCCCAAATGAAAACACCTACCCAGAACAAGACAACAACAATACAATATATATAAGCAATGAAACAATAGATATTAATGAGATCAATGTTTTGTCAATATAGCAATGTAGAAATATCAATTCACCAATAACTATTGAGATGATGCTGCAAACAATGTATCCAATCAATCTTTTACTCAATAAATGCTTTCAACCATCATCTAAAAGGTGTTATGTCAAGATGGAATAACCAACTATGAAGTCGGCCTAGTTAGGGTTAGCTTAGTTAGTTAGGGTTTCAAAATTCAGAGTTTTGAGAGTTGTTTTGGACACTAGGACTTCAATGTTGTGTGTCTAAGATCAGTGCCTAAGGGGATATGGAGTCATTCAAGGAGAGAACACAAAGTTGAAGGAGCAATAGGCTAAAGACAAGAGGGAAAGGTTCTAGAGTGTTACAATGGCAGGGCCCTAGAATCAAAACCCTAGGGGAAAGAGGCTCACTCCGGTGTTGCTTAAGCAAGGCCTCGTGCTCTTTCCTCCTTCTTTAGGTCAAACTTGGAAAAACGGCTAACAAAGGAAAAGATTGAAAACAAGAGGATTTAATGAGGGAGAGTGTTGCAATGGCAAGGCTCTATCACTAAAACCCTAAAAGATGGACGACCCTAGGTGTAGATAACCTAGGCCTAGGACTTCACCCTCCTTTTAACCTTTAAATTCAAAGCTAGCTTAAGGGAAAAGGTAAGAAGAGTGTAGCAAAGGCTAGGCTCTTTCTTCTTTCCTCAATGGCTAAAAATTTCTCTCTAAGGGGACATATGACAAGGACCTACTTGTGTGCTTGTCACCTAGGGTTTTAAAATCAGCAAATTTATAAGTAAATGCAAGAATACTAACCTACAACCATTCAATCAAGAAGTTTTGCAGGAAAAACATTTACATATCATGAAGAAAAGCATGTGAAAACCCTAGTTGTAAACCTTCCTCAAGAGAAATGATAAACATGCCAAGAAAATCCTTCCATCAACAAGTGTGCCTCCTTTAAAAGACCAAATACCCAAACTAGGGCGCAAAAATCAGACCTCACAAGTGTGAGTTGTTGTGTTATGTTTAAATGAGGGAAAAACATCCTCAATATATAGTGTATCATGACCTTTTAATTAAAATTAGGTCATTAAAAATAGCCGACAAGGCTACAAACCAAAATCATACTGTTTTTACATTAGTTGCAAAGTAAATGACATAAATGAGCAAAAAATGAGACGTCAAGCCCCTCTGAGGGAGACGTTGGGCCCTTTTGGGGCTAGTCCAGCATCCAAAAGTCAAGCGTTAGTCCTTTTTGGGCTCCTCCAAGCTGCCACACGTGCCATCCGTCCTGTCAAACTTCTACACACTCAAGGCGACGTCAAGACATCCTGGGTGACGTCCTGGTCATCAAAAGGAGAACGTTCCATCTGAAGTGGGTCAACCCCCCTGGGTTGGGCTCAGCCAAAGTGTCCTGGGTGGAACATCCTTCTTCTTCTCATGTGAAAAGGCTCATCCAATCATTGTCCTATCTCTGTCGCTGATGGGGTCCCAACAACCATCTGATGGGCTCTTCAGCCCCATGGAGGTTCGAACTAATCATCTCCCCATGTGTACCAGTCCAACTGGTATGTGTCTGTCGAGCATGGTCCTGCACATCAAAACTTTTCCCTCCATGGGCTCATTAGTCACAGGGATCATAGCAATGTCAATCATATTTCATCATTAATTTTATCAAATACATGCATAAAACCCCTGATATATCATCCAATAGCTCAAAGACATTACAACGACCTACTATATAAAGCCGAAGAAAAAGACAAAATGCCCTATTGGGCCAGCATCCATAAGAGAAGGAAAGTTTCCAGAGGATATCATCCAAGCCATGTAACACGAGGTGATGTGGTCAAGGGATGTCCAGACATACGGGTAGAGTGAAAAACAGGGGTGATATTACCTGTGGGTGCCTTTGTAGAAGGTGAGTTGTACCCGTCATGGATGCAATTCTTTCCAAGCCCTTTATTCCCTTTATTCTTTCTTTTCTTTATTGTTTTTTCTTATTTATTTCAAGTTCTAACTAGAGGACACTGCCTTGGCATGGTGACCAGAGCTGACAGTGTTACCCACAAGCACTTTCACAGAGATGATAAGGTTGGCTCATGATGAGACCCCTTTTCCCTTGGCCATGCAACCAAAGGTCACTGCCCTGGCGTGGTAACCAAATAATGGCAATGTCATACTACTAGGTACCCATGAACATAATGGGTTGGCTTGTGAGAGACCCCCCATCCTCTTGGCTAGGTCTTGTTTTGTTATTTTTCTTCGGGTCCCTCTTATTTCTTGCTGAGAGGATTTTTATTGCCTTCTCGGGGATCCCTGGGTGAGGCATCTCTAGGTTTCATTTTTTTATGGCTTTTATCTTTTACCAGCTGCTTTTACCTTCTGGGCCTTTAGCCCCTTCTTCCCACGAGATAAGGTGTAACCCCACAAACAGGTCATCCTAATGTTCGGACTAGGGGAATGGGGCAGATGAGTGGGAGATAAGATGTAAGAGTGATGATATGATGGGAGCGGACGATGGCCCTTCAAAATCCCCCAGTGGAAAACCAAAACCTATGGGTACAAGTTTTCTAGGGTACTCTGTCAATCCCCCCAACCATGGTCAAGTGGGTTAATGTAAGATCCAAACAGTCGTCAGAAATAAAAGGAATTTGATGCATATATCTAAAGGTTATGATGATCAAATATGACACATACCATGATACCTGGACCAATTACCTCATGGAGCAAGAGTCTTCTCTGATACAAGTCCAAGCCGAAAGTGATGGATGTTGCTGCTGCTGACAGGACAAATTTGACGAAGGAGAAGAAAGATGGGCCCTCCAGGGCCATGCTCAGGTCAATCCTGCTCTCGGTACTCCATGTTTAGGACCTGTGGGCCTCGAGACATGATCTCCTAGTTATCCCTATAAAATGGGGATAACATGTCTAACAACGACCTTCGAAAAACTGACAAGGGGAAAACCGGTGAGAGAGGGAGTATTTTTATTATTTTTGAGCTTCAGAGAAATTTTGTTACAACATATTCATCTTCAAAAATTTAATGACAAACTTATCTCGATAACTGTGCCAAGTCTTCACACAAGTTTTGAGCCAAACTCCTCAAAATTCGTGCTAGAATTTTCTGCACCAAAGTACAGGTCTTCTCCTCAATATTTGTGCCTCTAACTTGTTGTATGGATGCCTCGAACTTCGTGCCAACAAAAACAACAATTTTCTGGGTATTAAATGACTATATGACCTCCTTGAAAATCGTGCCAAACTCCTAGAAATCACACACATAAATTTTCCCTCGATTTATGTGCAACAAATCGATTGTACGGACAATCAAAATCCGTACGGTACATCCTATGTCAGTTGGTTGTACTTTCCTTGATTTTTGTGCCAAAAACTCAGTTGTACGGACTGCTGAAATCCGTATTGTACGGCCTGTATTTAATCCTGCACCTCTTCCTCGATTTTCGTGCCAATATAAAATTGTACAAACTCCTGAAATCTGTATTGTACGGCCTGATATTAATGTTGTGTCTTCTGCCTCGATTTTTGTGCTAGTTTTCAACCTTAGAATGTGTGCCCTAGCTCTGCAAAAATGGCCTCTTTCTCAAACTCAAATTTCTTCTCTTGCTCTCTCAAAAAATGTTTAAACAACCCAAGAATGGGTGCACCCTCCTACCCTAATCGACCTCATGGTGGTAGGTGAAGAGTTTTGTAATCCAACGGTTGAGATTGGATTAGATAAGTGGATGAGATTGAGTGTCTCTTCAGTCACCCCCTCACTTAAGTCATAAAGTCACCTTTTAATTTGCATCTCACAAATTAAATGACTAGGGTCCACATTAGGCACTCTCTCACACCTTAGGCACCTAGGTGACGAGAAACACTTTCCTAGGTACTTTTTAATTATTTTTAACACGATCTACTATTATTCCAATTTTTGAGGGTTTTGGAGGCCTAGAGGAGGGAGGTTGAAATCTTGGTAAGCTACAGCCACAAAGAAGTGTGCAACTCAGTTTGGGATAGGGGTTCCAACGATTGAAGGAAAAGATATTAATCTTGTATCTTCCTACAAGTGATTGGTTGGCCTTTGGAGGCTTGTGTCTTCTCTTATTTACCCTATTTGAGGCTTATCATCAGTTTGGTTACGATATCTTAGTTATTCTATTACAGATCTGCAAATCTATTGTATCAGGATCTTCTACTATCTAAATAAAAGTCAGATCTGAAGTTGTTGCTTTAATGTTGTGTTAAATCTCTTGTATCTTTTCATTGGATGTGTTATTTGTTGTATTCTTGTTCCTTACACACTGTAAACCCAACATAAGCCCTATAGCGCAAGCCTTGAAGGCAAATTTGCAAAACAACAAACAAAAACTCAAAAAACTCAGCATAAAACCTAAGTTCTCAAGCAAAGAAAGGCTTGGGAACATTAAAAAACTTCAGTCATACTACAGTCAAAATATGGAAAATTTAAAGAAATCCGATAGAGCTTAGATGTGGTTATTTATAAAATCCACTACACTTAACACCATGGTAAGCAATTGGTCAACTTATTTTTCTTCGACCTTCAACAAGCTAAAGGCACAAAGAAGCATACTGAGAGACTTGGCAAAGAAAGAAATATGACAAACGACTCTAGAATGAGAACAACTCTGTCTACACAGATCAACAAAGGAAATGAGATCAAAATACAACTTACACAACAAGAGCGCCCGTGATTCAATGAGGGTAAGAAAGCCCAATTGGAAATTGAGAATGTTGTGGAACATCTTGACCAAGTTATCAAAAAAATATAGCATGTTGAGGAGAATTTTAATCATGAATCGACCTTTAATCGAATTTTAATACAGCTTGCTTCGACCTTCAGCAAGCTAAAGGCACATAGAAGCATACTGAAAGACTTGACAAAGAAAGAAATATGACAGACAATTCCAAAATGAGAAAAACTATGTCTGCATAGATCAACAAAGGAAATGAGGTCAAAATACAACTTACACAACAAGAGCGCCAGTAGTTCAATGAGGGTAAGAAAGCCCAATTGGAAACTGAGAATGTTGTGGAACACCTTAACCAGGTTATCAGAAAAATACAACATGTTGAGGAGAATTTTAATCCTGAATCGACCACAGTATAAAACGCCTCCATAATGGAAAAATTGGGGTATCTTACACAGATGAAGTCACTTGGAGTTCAGGCACAATATTTAATTGACAAATGGCACTCATTCGCCCAATACATGTATAAATCGGTGCCTCATATCTATCAAATCGCTTTTTCACATCTTCCACAACAAACAACACAACGACCTCGATCGGTTCTTGCCTCTCCTCCTTGACCCAAATTCCAATTCTTTAGTTCAAGTGTATCAAATTCCAATTTTCCGATTGATAGTCATTAGTCATCGATGCCAAGAATAGAATTCAAAGGAGCATATACATCACGATTGAGGAAAGGCATAAAAACATTGGATCCACAAGTACATCTCTATACTTGACCGGAGACTATCCCAGAAGAACCGATCATCTAGCCATAGTAGACAGTAGAGTAAACACATCCAACAACATCTACAATAGAAGACCCAGAAATTCAGCAATCATCCATAGAAATGATTGACCTTATTTTCTTTGTCTTAAAAAAAAGTGTAATCTCATTCTTTGAAATTTTTGTAAATGTTAAAGTCACAATCTCCCTATTACTCGGAACGAGCAAGGATTTGAAGTGGGGGAAGATGTTGTAGGGGCTAATTGACTCTGTCAACTAGACCGGATAGTCAACCAAGTCAGAGATGCAAGTCAGTCGATTTTTTAGACGAATATGTAAGTCAGTCGACCGCCTGACACAATCAAGAAGTTGCAACTATCTTGTAACTAAATGTGCAAGTATAATTATGTGACTATGTAACAGAAAAAGTTGGTTGTTCTGATACATAATAAAGTGCATATTGTTAGTCTTTCCATTATTTTGTGTATTCTTCTATCTCTTGTCTATGTGTATGCTTGTATATTAGTGCATTGTAGTATATTGCTCTGTGTGAAGGACTATTGGTAACTTCTGCATACAATTCCCTAGATTACAACACACCTCAACCACCTTCTGGATTCCTCGGTTGACTTCTCATCTTTTCTTATGTACACAACGTTCTTCTTTCTTACATGCATGCTTTTTTCCCTAGTGCTTATTTTGCACACTAGCATTCTCCTTACGCCTCCATGCTTGTTTTCCATTTAATACACTCCCTCCATTAGTTATCCTCTATGCTACTACAAACTTGCATTCATCTAGATGATCCTAAATCAAAGAGTGACACAATCATTTTCGTAGTAAAAGCCATTTAGTCATCACATTCTCCTTTGATTCCACTACTTGCTTTGCATGCTCTAGATTTTTATTTTGCCGAGGGCACAATTTCCTCAAATGGTTAACAACATAGCAATGAGTACATATGAATGATACTCTTTCCTAGTTTGCCTCAATTTTCATCACATGGTCTTTTATTTCAAGGAAAATATGGTCCCTTAGTTATTTATGGTAAATATTCATTTCAACATAAGCTCTAGCCACCCCCTTGTTCACGTGTTAAATGCAACAAATTTGGTTTTAAAACTATGCCCCTTTGTTAGGATTTCTCAATTTTTTTTATTCATTAAAGAGACAAAGAGGCCTTATCTAGATTGGAAACTTAAGACCACTAGATCACTTGGGAAAATAAATGGACAAACTTCTTTTGAATGAGAAAACCATAATTCTTGATGACCAAGGACCTCCAACCAGGGCTCTTTCAAATTGATTTTGGATAGTTCAAAATTGACTTCCATTATGCTAAAATATTTTTTCTTTTAAATACAAGTAGATAATTTAATTATCAGTAATTCATTTTTTTTTTAAGGATCAAGTGCAAAGCAGACTTTAATCTGTTGTGCAAAACGGTCCTAAATGCCATAGTCTAAAGTTTAAACATTCTATGAAATGGTTCTTTTCCGGTGATATTTTTCTAACACTTTTGCTCGAAATCTAGTTAGAAATTGTTAGATTCACAGATTTCACTAATTATTTATGTATAATTCAAGTGCTTCTGGAGTTTTTGAGCATGCTTAATCCATTTCTGCATTCAAAAATGGATTTTAAACAACAAAAAATAGAGATTTCATGTAGATTTATGTAGCCAGATTCGAGTGAAAAAAACCATTTTGTAAAACAGTTAGACAACGTCATCCTAAATTAATGATTCTTTTTGTATATGCTTATAAATGAGACTAAAGAGTAAATTAAATTAAAAGCAGTTAAAAAAACATATGTAAATTAAATTAAAATAACTAACAAAAACATATGTAAGATAGTCATTTTTTCTTTTAGAGTAGATGGTTAGCTACTTCAGAAATGGCCAAACTCACAATTTTTAGTCACAGGGGAAACTGGTAGAAGAATTTTGCAATATTAAAATTATTTACTCCATATATTCTTTAATTTGTCAAGCTGTAGGAAATGGCCCTAATATGAGTTGGACATCGACTGGTTCAGTAATTTTAACTGGCACAATTTTTTAAATTTAAATTTTTATAGAGGCAGAATTATGAAACACAATTCTTACTCATAAAAGCCGCTGATTTACAGAGAGACTTTTGTTAAGATGCCAAAACTCGAATCTACATCCAGAGAAACTGATACGTTTATGAGGCTTTGTTGAACTTTTTTAATACAAGCAGATCTAAATAGAGAAGCCTTTGGCAGCTGAAGTCCATCTTTCCGGGACCTTGGTCATATTGATTAATGTATTCGTTACCATAATTTTTTTTGGGAAAAATATTGATTATATTCACCGAAAAGTAAAGTGCAAAAATACAAAAATGTTAAATATATATACAATTATGTGCTCAAGTCATGGCCAAAGGCTACTTGTCGAAAATGATTCGTTACCAGATTTTACTTGATCTTGTGTTAAATAATTATGAGATTCACAGTGACACATAGAATGATTAGTGCTACATTGCTGCACAAACAGATGAAATTGATAGATTACTAGACGACCTCCAAGATTGCATGGTAGCAAGGACTAGCAGCTAGCTTCGAGCCGAGTATTCCGTTTACTTATTTCAGAATGGTTTGTTGGACCTTTTTGTCTTTCACTGGTCTCTTTCTCATCAACAAAATGACAAAATAATCTCACTATGCGTGTACTCCTTGATGTGAAGGAACTTGAAACAGAACCAGAGCCATCTACAGTGTATTTGTTCCTGAAGCGTTGAATAAATTTCCAGATTATATGACCTAAAAATGCAATGAGAGCAGCAAATGATGCCACGCCGATGATCAAGAAAAGACCCCAAAAGCTTTTCAGGTGAAGCTGAGTGAAATCAGCTTGATTGGTTTGTGAACCACAATGATTTTGACTCAACCATTTATCATGAATTCTCTGAAGATCACCAGTTTCTGAGAGGGTCAGGATTGCTGTTGACATGTCAATCGCTAGCTGGGAGCCTTTTGGGAAAGCCTGTTGAAGTGTCAATGAAGAAAGTGAAAATCTTTCAAAAGTACAACAAAGAAACGGAAAAAATCCACATTATCATTTTGATCCAACATACTCACTGGAGAAAGCTAAAGTTATAAAGAAAAGAGTGCTTACAAATCCCCATCCTCCTTTCGTGAATTCTGGACCTACAGTTGTGAAACTACATTTGGTTGATAGAAAAAGTTGGATAACCGGTAATGTGTCGACAATTGCAGATACCCCTCCTTTACTTGGGCCTAGAGACAATGCTCTAGCATAACTTGCTATAGAATCCACGGGAATGAGCCTAGATGCAGCTATATTGAGCTCCTCTGATAAATAGTTTCCAATATAGGATCCTGCTGGATATCCTATCGGTGTGTTGCTTCCTATCAAACTCCCAATTCCACTAATTGTAGGTGAAAACTGTTGTACTGTAAGAATTGAAGTCAGACTTGCAGTATAACTTGAACTGATGATTAAAACAACAAATAGCCATACAATAAGCACAGCTCGTCCGAGGTTGCTCCCGACATTTTCTCCTGCATAAACCCCAATTTCTTTTGCATTACCAAGATATAAACATACACGAAATGGAGTTCCTTATAAGACAGACACTAAGCTACATATCCCTAGTGTAGAGTACCAACTCCATCTTTGACAGGTTAACTTCCAGAAAATTGTTCACAGGTTAAAATGGTATGAAATTATGAAAATCCAGAAATATATACATAATATGGTTTACACTTACAGTCCCCAAAACATCCAGGTATCAATAATAAGCTTGTGAAGAGAAATACACAAAGATTTAGCTTACTCACTATGGGCAGTAAACAATGTTGAGAAGCTGAACCTGCATGGAGAGTGAGACATAATGAAAGGCCATAAGGTGTTTTGACATTTATGTTTAAAATTTAGCTTCATTCTGTCCCACTAAAAAATTGAACCAGTTATTTAAAGAAAAACGGTATAACATATATCCTTGGAAAGGTTCATTGGACGCCATTATACCCTACTCCAACAGGAAAATCAGATTTATATAGAAAATAAATTAGAGGGATCCATTCAATATTGACTGTTAATGGCTATATAATACACTACCTCTTTCATAAGACATATCATATGGCCCATGGGGCTTCAAACAAGACCTAAGTTATGAAATACTTACTTCAACATGGAAAACAATCAATGCAGGAAAATAAATTAGAGGTGAACATTCAGGCAAATCCTTTTAACGTCTGATAGAAGACAACAGCTCTTCGATAAAAAAATATCATCATGATGGGGCTTGGAACAAGGGACTGTTACCCTCCCAGCCTAGGGGTAACTATAAGAGATCATGTCTCATGGGCCACAATGAAGACAATGATCCCGTTGGTGATGATGATCAACATGTCCACCCATGGCAACCCAGCAGACCCCCTTAGATTGCCTCTTCTACTTCAGATCAACCAAGCTCATCACATCTCGTTACACATTGTATGGGAGATGGTAAGCCAGCATCACCATGAGGTATGTTAGTCATTTTTCCATACGGGGTGTTGTACTTGATATACTAGGCATGTGAATGGGAATCATTGGTTGAAGTTGAATAATGGATCATAAGCTCAAGAAGTTCTGTTTGTTTCCTTGTTCACCTTGGTGGCCAGCCTCTGTGCCCTAGTCCGGTGTTGTCACCCCCAAGAAAAAGGGGTACTACTGGGGGGGGCTCACAAGGGTAACGTTCTATTTCCCTGCCATACTTAACACTTACAATCTTGGAACCTGTCGCAGTGTACTAAACTTCGATAATGGGTCATGGTTCATTCTCATGAGAGGAGGGGCTAAAAGCCTAGAGGTTGACTGCAGCTACTAGCAAAAGAATAATAAAGAAAGAAAGAGAAAATAGCAAAGGACTCTTAAAAGCCTGTACATACTTGAGCTCTACCCTTTCCGTGTTTGCCCCAGTCCCAAAGCAGTGATGTTATAGCTTGAAACCTTATAAAGGGGACTCGCAAATATGATAAGAGGACAGTAAAAATGCAGACTAAGGGGTTTGGAAAAACGTAGCACTTAGAAAGTGGTAACTCAAGAGAAAGCACACCCTCCACAAAGGCGCTCATAGAAATGGATTAAATGACACCATAAGCCATGAAGTAAGCTCAACACATACCACTATCACACTTGCTCTTGAAGGGTTCTTTTCTTTCCTGCTTCACCCGGGACATATCACTCTACTTGGGTTTTTTCTTTCACTGTTTTGGTTGGCACACCTAATAGGGTCTGATGAAGGTCCTCCCATACTTAAACTTGCCAACTTACATAAAATCTTGAGCTAATATGACATTTGAAGGGGATACTTAATGTGAATTGTCTATTGGCTTATGTCTTAAGTAACAACTTACTTTGTATGATCTAAGGACTAGTATGTCTTATGAACACTGGATTTACTTGATTTCATACTTTGTTTTGATTTGGATGCACTTGACATGGTACTTTGAAGGAGGCTCAGGCTTTCACCCAAGACGTTGTGCCTTTATTGCAAGATATGGCATGTGTGATACAGAGCATTGAGTCACCTGGTGGCTTGACATACTCAGATACAGGCTCTCACATCTTCTAGACCTTTTATGATGGACTAATGAGTTTGATTTTGACAGATATGGTCATGATGGCACACTTTGTTGGCTTGGTGGTCAACACCTCCTTCAAGACTCGTGACATGGTTTAATAGCCTCCCATGGATCCGTTAACTCTAGCAATTGTATCGGAAACTAACAGGTTGACATTTTGGTTTAACGGCAAACGTGTGCCA
>ML785803.1:351438-371710 GCA_009831015.1 Picea engelmannii
TAATGACCTAATTTTAATTAAAAGGTCATGATACACTATATATTGAGGATGTTTTTCCCTCAATTGAACATAACACAACAACTCACACTTGTGAGGTCTGATTTTTGCGCCCTAGTTTGGGTATTTGGTCTTTTAAAGGAGGCGCACTTGTTGATGGAAGGATTTTCTTGGCATGTTCGGCATTTCTCTTGAGGAAGGTTTGTAACTAGGGTTTGCACATGCTTTTCTTCATGATATGTAAGTGTTTTTCCTGCAAAACTTCTTGATTGAATGGTTGTAGGTTAGTATTATTGCATTTACTTATAAATTTGCTGATTTTAAAACCCTAGGTGACAAGCACACAAGTAGGTTCTTGTCATATGTCCACTTAGAGAGAAATTTTCAGCCATTGAGGAAGGAAGAAAGAGCCTATCCTTTGCTACACTCTTCTTACCTTTTCCCTTAAGCTAGCTTTGACTTTAAAGGTTAAAAGGAGGGTGACGTCCTAGGCCTAGGTTATCTACACCTAGGGCCGTCCATCTTTTAGGGTTTTAGTGATAGAGCCCTTCCATTGCAACACTCTCCCTCATTAAATTCTCTTGTTTTCAATCTTTTCCTTTGCTAGCCGTTTTGCCAAGATTGACCTAAAGAAGGAGGAAAGAGCACGAGGCCTTGCTTAAGCAACACCGGAGTGAGCCTCTTTCCCCTAGGGTTTTGATTCTAGGGCCCTGCCATTCCAGCACTCTAGAACCTTTCCCTCTTGTCTTTAGCCTATTGCTCCTTCAAATTTGTGTCCTCTCCTTGAATGACTCCATATCCCCTTAGGCACTGATCTTAGACACACAACATTGAAGTCCTAGTGTCCAAAACAACACTCAAAACTCTGAATTTTGAAACCCTAACTAACTAAGCTAACCCTAACTAGGCTGACGTCATAGTTGGTTATTCCATCTTGACGCAACACCTTTTGATGATAAGCAATTAGATGATGGTTGAAAGCATTTATTGAGTAAAAGATTGATTGGATACATTGTTTGCTGCATCATCTCAATAGTTATTGGTGATTTGATATTTCTACATTTCTATATTGACAAAACATTGATCTCATTAATATTTGTTGTTTCATTGCTTATATATAATTGTCGGATAGTCACATGAAGTACTAACCCTTTGAGTTATAGCCTGCATATATATATATATATATATATATATATATATATATATATATTGTATTGCTGTTGTCTTGTTCCGGGCAGGTGTTTTCATTTGGGCATACACTTTATTTATTGGCTGATTAGCCAGACTTTCTGACCTGGGTGGTAACCTGTGAGGAGGAAACTTTGCCTTAATCTTTATACTTTGGCCTCTTCAAAACCCCAGGTTAATGGGGACGTCTCCCCTGGGTTAACCTCCCTAAATAGAAAGAACCTTCCCATTGTGGTGACATTGGGTGGGGTAGGTTCCTGTTACACCAGTTTGGCCTCCCTCTAGCCTTTTGACCTAGCTACAAACTGTGCGATAACATTTTGGCGCCGTTGCCGGGGAACACTGAGTCAATCTTCCTCAATGACAAATCTTTTGGTAAGCCTTGCCTCAAAGACCTTTCTCTTACAAGCTTACCCGACGACTCCACTAGGCTTTTATTCCCCTTTTCTTTGACAGTTTCAAGTAAATTATCTGGCCACTCCATCAATGACGACCCGTAGTGGGTGACAATACTCAAATCCCTCTATTGTGGCCACTGTCACTCTAACAAGCTCTGCACCTCCAGTTAATCTTGATCCTCACAAATGGTCTTACTCGGAGAGTTTCAACTGTTTCGACTTTAGCAACACCCAAGGGGGGCTGCATGACTTACCCGAGGATGCAAACTCTTGGCTACCTTTCTTCTTAGGAAAGGGCATCCCTGGAAACTCGCATTGGAGCCAGTTCTGCGATAGTTTTGATTTTCATTTGGCTGGTCAAGATCACCCTGATGTCTTCATGAGGCTCTTTGCAAGTTCCCTTATAGGAGATGCTAAAGTTTGGATTGATGGGTGTCCTAAGGGAAGCATAAAAAACCTTGAAGAACTACATAAGGCCTTTAAAATAAGGTGGTGTGATAGTGAGCATTCACAAGACTCCTTTTCCCAATACTTTAGCATTTGCAAAGGACCCTGTGAGAGTGTCAGAGATTTCAGTGATAGGTTCAACCTTCTCCTCAAAAGGGTTCGATCAAAGGTGGGCTCAGAACAAGCCATCATTGATCACTTCTTGTCCTCCTTAGAGGGAACCGTGCAAATCAACGTTAAGGACCAGTCACCAAAAACTTTAGAAGAAGCACAAGACCCGGCCTTTCAGATTGAAAGGAACCTTGATTTTGATGATTACATTCATCAAAGAAATCTTACACAAAATTGCGAACTATGGGATCCTGGTAATGAGCCTATGGTGAAACTTGAATCTCCAAGGATCCTCCAGGTCGAACTCGCTCCCACTAAGAGGAAATGGAGCTTTGCCCATGGAAGTGTTATTCCTCCCCAAGAAACCCCTTTGAAAAGGACCCATCCTAAGGCTGAAGTTGAGGCTGTCTTACCCGGAAACGTTGAACCAAATATTCCTGAAGACTTCTCTCTTTTTATCCACCAAGTGGGACACCCTGTTTCCAGAGTTTGTGAGTTCACACCTTTTTATGTCTCCCTCCGAGTTAAGGAATCTCTCCTCCACAACTGTATCCTGCACCCAAGTGCCACAACCAACATAATGATAGAAGAAGTTATGCATCAATTAGGTCCGAGAATCTCACAAGCAAATACCGGAGATGACTTTGCGAAAGGAATCATTAAGAACCTCGAGGTGGCCTTTGACTCCTTCCCCAGTGCTGCTTTCTTGATAAATGTGGTCATCATAGATGATGTAAACAATTTCGGGATTTTTCTTCACAAAGAAGCAATCCAGAGCAACCATCCCTCATCCTGAAGGGGGATTCTTTACCGTCTATAATGAGCCCCTCGTTGGCTCCCCGATTGAGACCTCTGATGAGGCAAGTGACCAACTTTTATGCATCAATAGTGGCCTTAATGATTGGTTCATTCAGAAAGGGAAGTTAGATATGGATACCCTTGAAGAGACCGAAGGAATCTGGACCTTGGAATTCAATGGGTCACACTCAAGCTCTGGATCAGGTGCTGGAGTAGTTTTAACAGCTCCTTCAGGTGAGGTCTTTTACCATTCATACAGGCTAGAATTCCGTTGCACCAACAATGTGGCCAAGTATGAAGCCTTATTCTAGGACTCAATCTAGCAATTGACAAAGGTGTTACAATCCTGTAAGTAAAAGGGGACTCAGACCTCATTGTGTCACAAGTTTTGATGAGATTTGCCACTAAAAATGAGAAGTTGAAAAAGTATCGAGATGTGGCTCAAACCCTTTCAAAATCCTTCAGAAAAGTGTCAATCGAAGCCTTTCCTCGAGAATAAAACCACGTGGTTTATGCTTTGGCTGTCTCCGCCTCTACTTTACAACCATGTGAAAGACCTTTTCATGACTTGTGCAAGATGGAGGTTCTTTCTAGGCCTTCTATTCCCGACAATTTAGAACATTGGCAGGTGTTCGAGGATGATGATCAGATTATCAGATTCATGGAGAACAAAAAAGAGTTTACCGATTCGCAAGTTGCTTTCCTGTCCGACTCTATGGATTTGGAAGTCATCAACCTGCAAAACAATACCTTACCAAAAGGCTGTATTCCCCTAGAAAACCTTTTTGACAGGCATGATGTTTTCAAGGGAAAGAGAACCAACAAGCAAGTTGAAGAAGCCGTGGAATTAAACATTGGTATAGATATGGACCCAAGGATGGTCAAAATAGGAAAGGGCACCATTGAGAAAGAAAGAAAGGAGTTACTAGTGCTCATAAGAGAATTCAAAGATACCTTTGCTTGGAACTATGATGATTTGAAGGCCTATAGGGGGGATGTCATCCAACACGCCATACCTTCAGTAGAACGAGCCAAGCCATTCCGACAAAAGCTAAGGCATATCAACCCGAAGTTGGCAAGCCAAATACAAAAGGAGCTCTAAAAGATGGTTGACGCTGGTATCATAGCCCCTATCAGGTACTCTTCTTGGATGTCAAACTTGGTAGTTGTTCGGAAGAAAAATGGTGCTATCCGCCTGTGTGATGATTTCTGCAACCTCAACTAGTTGTCTTTAAAGGATAAGTATCCCCTCCCAAACATGGAACATTTGATTCAACAAGTCACAGGGGCAGGGATGATGTCTATGCTAGATGGGTTCTTGGGGTACAACCAAGTCTTACTCAAAAGGGAAGACCAACTCAAAACTGCATTCACTACACCTTGGGGAACTTTTATGTACTTAAGGATTCCATTTGGTCTTATGAACGCTGGTGCCACTTTTCAGAGAGCAATGTACTTTGACTTTAGAGACCTCATACAAAAGATCATAGAAATTTACCAAGATGACCATACAATTGTGTCCAAGGATAGGAAAGACCATCTCTCCCACCTTAGGATTGTTTTTGAGCGATGCAGAAAGTATGGTATCTCACTAAATCCTAAGAAATCCGTCTTTGGGATTGATGAAGAAAAACTATTAGGACACGTGGCCTCACAAGGAGGAGTCTCCATTGATCTTGAAAGAGTTCAGTCGATAAAGGATGTCCGCCCTCCAGCTAACAAGAAAGCTTTGCAATCTTTTTTCAGAAAAATCAACTTCATCTGCAGATTTGTGCCGAATTTTGCCGAGAGGATAAAAACCTTTGAGTGCTTTGATAAAAAAGGATGTTTCTTTCAGGTGGGGAGATGAAACCAATGAATCCTTTGAAGATATAAAAAATGCTATCTCCCAAGCCCCCGTCTTGATTAGTCCTAATTTTTCGCAAGATTACATAATATTCTCGTTTTCATCCCAGGATACTATTGCAGGTGTCCTGATGCAAAAGGACGCTGATAACTATGAACACCCTGTGGCCTTTATGAGAAAAGTCCTAAGAGACTCAGAGTTAAACTACTCCATCACAAAGAAACAAGCCTATGCCTTGGTCAAGTCCCTCAAATACTTCAGGAACTACATTGGTTACAATAAAATCAAGGCTTATGTCCCATACCCATCCGTGAAGGACGTTTTATCACAACAAGTCTGCATGGGTACTTGAGGGAAGCGGGTTTCCAAAATCGATGAGTATGACTTAGAAATAAAACCCACCAAGATAATAAAAGGACAAGGTTTGGCCCAAATGTTGACTGAAAACTATCAGGAAGCCATACAAATGGGTGAGAATGAGCAAGTAAATGTAATGACCAGTGAACTAGAATATGATGAGTGGTATTCCGATATTGTGTATTATCTAAAGAACTTGACTTGCCCTGATCACTTAGTGGATTACAAAAGAAGGGCTTTGAGATTGAGAGCTATGAAATATTGCTTGACTGAAGATGGACTTGGATGGAAAAATCCTGATGGCGTTATACTTCGATGTGTGAACAAGGAAGGGTCAAAGAAGATAATAGAAGAATTCCACTCCGGGCATTGTGGTGGACATTTTGCTGCTCGTACCACTGCCCATAAGATCTTGAGGGCCGACTATTAATGGCCAACACTTTTTTCAGACACATACCAACACGTTCGATCCTGCCAACCTTGCCAGTACTTCTCTGGCAAACTGAGACTCCCAACACAGCCCTTAAAACCGGTGGTAGTAGAGGCACCCTTTCAGCAATGGGGTTTGGATTTTGTTGGTGAGTTCAAAGATAATTCAAGTAATGGCTATCGGTGGATCCTAACAGCTACATACTATTTCACCAGATGGTTCGAATAAATTCCTACAAAAAAGGCCACCGAGAAAGTAGTCATTAATTTCTTAGAAGAATGGATCATAACTAGGTTCGGTGCCCATTCCAAGATCACTACAGATAATGCCAAAGCTTTCATCTCCTATGCTCTGGTAGAATTTTGTTTCAAGTATGGAATTACCCTATCCCATTCCTCCAACTACTACCCACAAGGGAACGGATTAGCAGAATCAACGAATAAGAACCTCATGAATATTCTGAAGAAGGTTGTCAGAAAGAATAAAAAGTCTTGGGATAGCAAAATAAAATACGTAGTATGGGCAGATCGAATAACAACAAAAACTTCCACAAGAAAAACTCCTTTTGAGCTAGTATATGGACTTGAAGCAAAGCTTCATGTGAACTTCCAAATCCCTATCCTTCGTTTTTCTCAACAATACACCATAGATGCAGAAGCAATCCAAGGAAGGATCAATCCATTGATAGAGCTAGATGAGACACAGAGAGGTGCCTTGGGTCAAATGACAAGAAATCAAGAAAAGATAAAGAACACCTTTGATCATAAAGCCAAGGAAAGAAATTTCACCAAAGGAGATCTTGTCCTACTGTGGGATAGGAGAAAAGAAAATCCTGGTATGCACAAAAAATTCAATAGTCTATAGGGAGGCCCTTACAAAATCATGAGTTGTGCAGGTACAAGTTCTTTCAACTTAGAGACATTGGAAGGAGAAATCCTAAAGCTACCAGTAAATGCTTTACATATCAAGCGTTACTACCCTCCAGAGACCTAACTCCACATGTAAGTATAGGTAGGTAGTCATTTTTCCGTGTATTATACCATTTGCATTTCATGTTAGTTTGCTTCCTCACTTGTATATTGATTGTTTTATTTCAGTCATATATATATATATATAATGCAAGGTGGCGATACCACCCCACCTTTGTTACTGATCCCCTTTTTCGAGTCTGAGCAGGTCTGCAGGTTATGCCAGAGATGGTGCCCTCTACAGTCAGCACATGTCCCCGAGTTGGAGCCAGATGTTATCCCCGTTTTGTAGGGATAACTAGGAGATCATGTATCGAGGCCCACAGGTCCTAGACATGGAGTACCGAGAGCAGGATTGACTTGAGCATGTCCTTGGAGGGCCCATATTTCTTCTCCTTCGTCAGATTTGTCTTGTCAGCAGCAGCAACATCCATCACGTTCGGCTTGGACTTGTATCAGAGAAGACTCTTGCTCCATGAGGTAATTGGTCCAGGTATCATGGTATGTGTCATATTTGATCATTATAACCTTTACATATATGCATCAAATTCCTTTTATTTCTGATGACTGCTTGGATCTTACATTAACCCACTTGACCATGGTTGGGGGGATTGACAGGGTACCCTAACAAGCTTGTACCCATAGGTTTTGGTTTGCCACTGGGGGATTTTGAAGGGCCATCGTCCGCTCCCATCATATCATCACTCTTACATCTTATCTCCCACTCATCTTCCCCATTCCCCTAGTCCGAACATTAGGATGACCTATTTGTGGGGTTACACCTTATCTTGTGGGAAGAAAGGGCTAAAGGCCCAGAAGGTAAAAGCAGCTGGTAAAAGATAAAATCCATAAAAAAATGAAACCTAGAGATGCCTCACCCAGGGATCCCGGAGAAGGCAATAAAAAGCCTCTCAGCAAGAAATAAGAGGGACCTGAAGAAAAATAACAAAACAAGACCTAGCCAAGAGGATGGGGGGTCTCATCACGAGCCAACCCATTAAGTTCATGGGTACCTAGTAGTATGACATTGCCATTATCTGATTACCACGCCAGGGCAGTGACCTTTGGTTGCATGGTCAAGGGAAAGGGGGTCTCATCACGAACCAACCTTATCATCTCTGTGAAAGTGCTTGTGGGTAACACTATCAACTCTGGTCACCACACCAAGGCAGTGTCCTCTAGTTAGACCTTGAAATAAATAAGAAAAATCAATAAAGAAAAGAAAGAATAAAGGCAATAAAGGGCTTGGAAAGAATTTCATCCATGACGGGTGCAACTCACCTTCTACAAAGGCACCCACAAGTAATATCACCTCTGTTTTTCACTCTACCCGTATGTCTGAACATCCCTTGACCACATCACCTCGTGTTACATGGCTTGGATGATATCCTCTGGAAACTTTCCTTCTCTTATGGATGCTGGCCCAATAGGGAATTTTGTCTTTTTCTTCAGCTTTGTATAGTAGGTCGTTGTAATGTCTTTGAGTTATTGGATGATATATCAAGGGTTTTATGCATGTATTTGATAAAATTAATGATGAAATATGATTGACATTGCTATGATCCCTGTGACTAATGAGCCCATGGAGGGAAAAGTTTTGATGTGCAAGACCATGCCCGATGGACAGGTACCAGTTGGACTGGTACACATGGGGAGATGATTAGTTCGGACCTCCATGGGGCTGAAGAGCCCATCAGATGGTTGCTGGGACCCCATTAGGGGCAGAGACAGGACAGTGATTGGATAAGCCTTTGCACATGAGAAGAAGAAGGACGTTCCACCCAGGACACTTTGGCTGAGCCCAACCCAGGGGGGTTGACCCAGTTCAGATGGAACGTTCTCCTTTTGATGACCAGGACGTCACCCAAGATGTCTTGACGTCTCCTTGAGTGTGTAGCAGTTTGACAGGATAGCTGGCACGTGTGGTAGCTTGGAGGAGCCCAAAAAGGACTAATGTCTGACTTCTGAATGCTGGACTATCCCCAAAAGGGGCCAATGTCTCCCTCAGAGGGGCTTGACGTCTCATTTTTTGCTCATTTATGTCATTTACTTAACAATTAATGGAAAAACAATATGATTTTGGTTTGTAGCCTTGTTGGCTATTTTTAATGACCTAATTTTAATTAAAAGGTCATGATACACTATATATTGAGAATGTTTTTCCCTCATTTGAACATAACACAACAACTCACACTTGTGAGGTCTGATTTTTGCGCCCTAGTTTGGGTATTTGGTCTTTTAAAGGAGGCACACTTGTTGATGGAAGGATTTTCTTGGCATGTTTGGCATTTCTCTTGACGAAGATTTACAACTAGGGTTTGCACATGCTTTTCTTCATGATATGTAAGTGTTTTTCCTGCAAAACTTCTTGATTGAATGGTTGTAGGTTAGTATTCTTGCATTTACTTATAAATTTGTTGATTTTAAAACCCTAGGTGACAAGCACACAAGTAGGTCCTTGTCATATGTTCCCTTAGAGAGAAATTTTCATCCATTGAGGAAGGAAGAAAGAGCCTAGCCTTTGCTACACTCTTCTTACCTTTTCCCTTAAGCTAGCTTTGACTTTAAAGGTTAAAAGGAGGGTGACGTCCTAGGCCTAGGTTATATACACCTAGGGCCGTCCATCTTTTAGGGTTTTAGTGATAGAGCCTTGCCATTGCAACACTCTCCCTCATTAAATCCTTTTGTTTTCAATTTTTTCCTTTGCTAGCCGTTTTTCCAAGTTTGACCTAAAGAAGGAGGAAAGAGCACGAGGCCTTGCTTAAGCAACACCGTAGTGAGCCTCTTTCCCCTAGGGTTTTGATTCTAGGGCCCTGCTATTGTAGCACTCTAGAACCTTTCCCTCTTGTCTTTAGCCTATTGCTCCTTCAACTTTGCATCCTCTCCTTGAATGACTCCATATCCCGTTAGGCACTGATCTTAGACACACAACGTTGAAGTCCTAGTGTCCAAAACAACTCTCAAAACTCTGAATTTTGAAACCCTAACTAACTAAGCTAACCCTAACTAGGTTGACGTCATAGTTGGTTATTCCATCTTGATGCACACCTTTTGATGATAAGAAATTAGATGATGGTTGAAAGCATTTATTCAGTAAAAGATTGATTGGATACATTGTTTGCTGCATCATCTCAATAGTTATTGGTGAATTGATATTTCTACATTGCTATATTGACAAAATGTTGATCTCATTAATATCTGTTGTTTCACTGCTTATATATAATTGTCGGATAGTCACATTAAGTACTAACCCTTTGAGTTATCGTAACTAAGATATCGTAACCAAACCGATGATAAGCCTCAAATAGGGTAAATAAGAGAAGATACAAGCCTCCAAAGGCCAACCATTCACTTGTAGGAAGATACAAGATTAATATCTTTCCCTTCAATCGTTGGAACCCCTCTCCCAAACTGAGTTGTGCACTTCTCTGTGGCTGTAGCTTACCAAGATTTTAGCCTCCCTCCTCTAGGCCTCCAAAACCCTAATAAATTGGTATAATAGTAGATCGTGTTAAAAATAATTAAAAAGTACCTAGGAAAGTGTTTCTCGTCACCTAGGTGCCTAAGGGGTGAGAGAGTGCCTAATGTGGACCCTAGTCATTTAATTTGTGATATGCAAATTAAAAGGTGACTTTATGACTTAAGTGAGGGGGTGAGTGAAGAGACACTCAATCTCATCCACTTATCTAATCAAATCTCAACTGTTGGATTACGAAACTCTTCACCTACCACCATGAGGTCGATTAGGGTAGGAGGGTGCACCCATTCTTGGGTTGTTGAAACATTTTTTGAGAGAGCAAGAGAAGAAATTTGAGTTTGAGAAAGAGGCCATTTTTGCAGAGCTAGGGCACACATTCCAAGGTTGAAAACTAGCACGAAAATCGAGGCAGAAGATACAACATTAATATCAGGCTGTGCAATACAGATTTCAGGAGTCCATACAGTTTTATATTGGCACAAAAATCGAGGAAGAGGTGTAGGATTAAATACAGGCCGCACAATACGGATTTCAGCAGTTTGTACAACTGAGTTTTTGGCACAAAAATCAAGGAAAGTACAACCAACTAACACAGGATGTAACGTATAGATTTTGATTATCTGTAGAGTCGATTTGCTGCACATAAATCGAGGGAAAATTTATGTGTGATTTCTAGGAGTTTGGCACGATTTTCAAGGAGGTCGTATAATCATTTAATACCTAGAAAATTGTTGTTGTTGGCACGAAGTCCGGGGCATCCATACAACAAGTTAGAGGCACAAATATTGAGGAGAAGATCTGTACTTTGGTGCAGAAAATTCTAGCACGAATTTTGAGGAGTTTGGCTCAAAACTTGTGTGAAGACTTGGCACAGTTATCGAGACAAGTTTGTCATTACATTTTTGACTGGTTTTCCCCTTGTCGATTTTTCGAGGGTCGTTGTTAGACATGTTATCCCCATTTTCTAGGGATAACTAGGAGATCATGTCTCGAGGCCCACAGGTCCTAGACATGGAGTACCGAGAGTAGGATTGACCTGAGCATGGCCCTGGAAGGCCCATCTTTCTTCTCCTTCGTCAGATTTGTCCTGTCAGTAGCAACAACATCCATCACCTTCGTCTTGGACTTGTATCAGAGAAGACTCTTGCTCCATGAGGTAATTGGTCCATGTATCATGGTATGTGTCATATTTGATCATCATAACCTTTAGATATATGCATCAAATTCCTTTTATTTCTGACGAATGCTTGGATCTTACATTAACCCACTTGACCATGGTTGGGGGGATTTACAGGGTACCCTAGCAAGCTTGTACCCATAGGTTTTGGTTTTCCACTGGGGGATTTTGAAGGGCCATCGTCCGCTCCCATCATATCATCACTCTTACATCTTATCTCCCACTCATCTGCCCCATTCCCCTAGTCCGAACATTAGGATGACCTGTTTGTGGGGTTACACCTTATCTCGTGGGTAGAAGGGGCTAAAGACCCAGAAGGTAAAAGCATCTGGTAAAAGATAAAATCCATAAAAAAATGAAACCTAGAGATGCCTTGAACAGGGATCCCCGAGAAGGCAATAAAAATCCTCTCAGCAAGAAATAAGAGGGACTTGAAGAAAAATAACAAAACAAGACCTAGCCAAGAGGATGGGGGATCTCATCACGATCCAACCCATTATGTTCATGGGTACCTAGCAGTATGACATTGCCATTATCTGGTTACCACGCCAGCGCAATGACCTTTGGTTGCATGGCCAAGGGAAAGGGGGTCTCATCATGAGCTAGCCTTGTCATCTCTGTGAAAGTGCTTGTGGGTAACATTGTCAGCTCTGGTCACCACGCCAAGGCAGTGTCCTCTAGTTAGACCTTGGAATAAATAAGAAAAACAATAAAGAAAAGAAAGAATAAAGGCAATAAAGGGCTTGGAAAGAATTACATCCATGACGGGTACAACTCACCTTCTACAAAGGCACCCACAGGTAATATCACCCTTGTTTTTCACTCTACCTGTATGTCTGGACATCCCTTGACCACATCACCTCGTGTTACATGGCTTGGATGATATCCTCTGGAAACCTTCCTTCTCTTATGGATGCTGGCCCAATAGGGCATTTTGTCTTTTTCTTCGGCTTTGTATAGTAGGTCGTTGTAATGTCTTTGAGCTATTGGATGATATATCAGGGGTTTTATGCATGTATTTGATAAAATTAATGATGAAATATGATTGACATTGCTATGATCCCTGTGACTAATGAGCCCATGGAGGGCAAAGTTTTGATGTGCAGGACCATGCCCGATGGACAGGTACCAGTTGGACGGGTACACATGGGGAGATGATTAGTTCGGACCTCCATGGGGCTAAAGAGCCCATCAGATGGTTGTTGGGACCCCATCAGGGGCAGAGACAAGACAGTGATTGGATAAACCTTTGCACATGAGAAGAAGAAGGACGTTACACCCAGGACACTTTGGCTGAGCCCAGCCCAGGGGGGTTGACCCACTTCAAATGGAACGTTCTCCTTTTGATGACCAGGATGTCACCCATGATGTCTTGACGTCTCCTTGAGTGTGTAGCAGTTTGACAGGACGACTGGCACGTGTGGCAGCTTGGAGGAGCCCAAAAAGGACTAACGTATGATTTCTAAATGCTGGACTAGCCCCAGAAGGGCCGAACGTCTCCCTCAGAGGGGCTTGACGTCTCATTTTTTGCTCATTTATGTCATTTACTTAGCAATTAATGTAAAAATAGTATGATTTTGGTTTGTAGCCTTGTCGGCTATTTTTAACGACCTAATTTTAATTAAAAGGTCATGATACACTATATATTGAGGATGTTTTTCCCTCAATTGAACATAACACAACAACTAACACTTGTGAGGTCTGATTTTTGCGCCCTAGTTTGGGTATTTGGTCTTTTAAAGGAGGCGCACTTGTTGATGGAAGGATTTTCTTGGCATGTTTGGCATTTCTCTTGAGGAAGGTTTACAACTAGGGTTTGCACATGCTTTTCTTCATGATATGTAAGTGTTTTTCCTGCAAAACTTCTTGATTGAATGGTTGTAGGTTAGTATTCTTGCATTTAATTATAAATTTACTTATTTTAAAACCTTAGGTGACAAGCACACAAGTAGGTCCTTGTCATATGTCCCCTTAGAGAGAAATTTTCAGCCATTGAGGAAGGAAGAAAGAGCCTATCCTTTACTACACTCTTCTTACCTTTTCCCTTAAGCTAGCTTTGACTTTAAAGGTTAAAAGGAAGGTGACGTCCTAGGCCTAGGTTATCTACACCTAGGGCCGTCCATCTTTTAGGGTTTTAGTGATAGAGTCTTGCCATTGCAACACTCTCGCTCATTAAATCCTCTTGTTTTCAATCTTTTCCTTTGCTAGCCGTTTTGCCAAGATTGACCTAAAGGAGGAGGAAAGAGCACCAGGCCTTGCTTAAGAAACACCGTAGTGAGCCTCTTTCCCCTAGGGTTTTGATTATAGGGCCCTACCATTGCAACACTCTAGAACCTTTCCCTCTTGTCTTTAGCCTATTTCTCCTTCAACTTTGCGTCCTCTCCTTGAATGACTCCATATCCCCTTAGGCACTGATCTTAGACACACAACATTGAAGTCCTAGTGTCCAAAACAACTCTCAAAATTCTGAATTTTTAAACCCTAACTAGGCTGACGTCATAGCTGGTTATTCCATCTTGACGCAACACCTTTTGATGATAAGCAATTAGATGATGGTTGAAAGCATTTATTGAGTAAAAGATTGATTGGATACATTGTTTGCTACATCATCTCAATAGTTATTGGTGAATTGATATTTCTACATTGCTATATTGACAAAACGTTGAGCTCATTAATATTTGTTGTTTCATTGCTTATATATAATTGTCGGATAGTCACATGAAGTACTAACCCTTTGAGTTATAGCCTGCATATATATATATATATATATTGTATTGCTATTGTCTTGTTCTGGGTAGGTGTTTTCATTTGGGCATACACTTTATTTGTTAGCTGATTAGCCAGACTTTCTGACTTGGATGGTAACCTTTGAGGAGGAAACTTTGCCTTAATCTTTATACTTTGGCCTCTTCAAAACCCCAAGTTACCTCGGACGTCTCCCTTGGGTTAACCTCCCTAAATAGAAAGAAACTCCCCATTGTGGTGACATTGGGTGGGGTGGGTTCCTGTTACGCCAGTTTGGCCTCTATCCTCTAGCCTTTTGACCTAGCTACAAACTGTGCGATAACATTTTGGCACTGTTGCCGGGGAAGACTAAGTCAATCTTCCTCAACGACAAATCTTTTGGTAAGCCTTGCCTCAAAGACCTTTCTCTTACAAGCTTACCCAACGACTCCACTAAGCTTTTATTCCCCTTTTCTTTGATAGTTTCAAGTAAATTATCTGGTGACTCCATCAATGACGACTCGTAGTGGGTGACAATACTCAAATCCCTCTATTGTGGCCACTGTCACTCTAACAAGCTCTGCACCTCCAGTTAATCTTGATCCTCACAAATGGTCTTACTCGGAGAGTTTCAACTGTTTCGACTTTAGCAACACCCAAGGGGGGCTGCATGACTTATCCGAGGATGCAAACTCTTGGCTACCTTTCTTCTCAGGAAAGGGCATCCCTGGAAACTCGCATTGGAGCCAGTTCTGCGATAGTTTTGATTTTCATTTGGCTGGTCAAGATCACCATGATGTCTTCATGAGGCTCGTTGCAAGTTCCCTTATAGGAGATGCTAAAGTTTGGATTGATGGGTGTCCTAAGGGAAGCATAAAAAACCCTGAAGAACTACAAAAGGCCTTTAAAATAAGGTGGTGTGATAGTGAGCATTCACAAGACTCCTTTTCCCAATACTTTAGCATTTGCAAAGGACCATGTGAGAGTGTCAGAGATTTCAGTGATAGGTTCAACCTTCTTCTCAAAAGTGTTCGATCAAAGGTGGGCTCAGAACAAGCCATCATTGATCACTTCTTGTCCTCCTTAGAGGGAACCATGCAAATCAATGTTAAGGACTGGTCACCAACAACTTTAGAAGAAGCACAAGACCTGGCCTTTCAGATTGAAAGGAACACTGATTTTGACGATTACATTCATCAAAGAAATCTTACACAAAATTGTGAACTATGGGATCCTAGGAATGAGCCTATGGTGAAACTTGAATCTCTAAGGATCCTGCAGGTCGAACTCGCTCCCACTAAGAGGAAATGGAGCTTTTCCCATGGAAGTGTTATTCCTCCCCAAGAAACCCCTTTGAAAAGGACCCATCCTAAGGATGAAGTTGAGGCTGTCTTACCCGAAAATGTTGAGCCAAATCTTCTTGAAGACTTCTCTCTTTTTATCCACCAAGTGGGACACCCTGTTTCCAGAGTTTGTGAGTTCACACCTTTTTATGTCTCCCTCCGAGTCAAGGAATCTCTCCTCCGCAACTGTCTCCTGCACCCAAATGCCACAACCAACATAATGACAGAAGAAGTTATACATCAATTAGGTATGAGAATGTCACAAGCAAATACCGAAGATGACTTTGCGAAAGGAATCATTAACAACCTCGAGGTGGCCTTTGACTCCTGCCCTAATGCTCCTTTCTTGGTAAATGTGGTCATCATAGATGATGTAAACAATTTCGGGATTACTCTTCACAAAGATCTCATAGAGCACTTGAATGGAAGTATTTACAAGAAGCAATCCAAAGAAACCATCCCTCATCTTGAAGGGGGATTCTTTACCGTCTATAATGAGCCCCTCGTTGGCTCCCCGGTTTAGACCTCTGATGAGGCAAGTGACCAACTTTTATGCATCAATAGTGGCCTTAATGATTGGTTCATTCAAGAAGGGAAGTTAGATATGGATACCATTGAAGAGACCGAAGGAATCTGGACCTTGGAATTTGATGGGTCACACTCAAGCTCTGGATCAGGCGCTAGAGTAGTTTTAACAGCTCCTTCAGGTGAGTTCTTTTACCATTCATACAGGCTGGAATTCCATTGCACCAACAATGTGGCCGAGTATGAAGCCTTGATTCTAGGACTCAATCTAGCAATTGACAAAGGTGTTACAATCCTGGAAGTAAAAGGGGACTCAGACCTCATTGTGTCACAAGTTTTGATGAGATTTACCACTAAAAATGAGAAGTTGAAAAAGTATTGAGATGTGGCTCAAACCCTTTCAAAATCCTTCAAAAAAGTGTCAATCAAAGCCGTTCCTCGAGAATAAAACCACGTGGTTGATGCTTTGGCTGTCTTCACCTCTACTTTACAACCATGTGAAAGACCTTTTCATGACCTGTGCAAGATGGAGGTTCTTTTTAGGCCTTCTGTTCCCGACAATTTAGAACATTGGCAGGTGTTCGAGGATGATGATCAGATTATCAGATTCATGGAGAACAACAAAGAGTTTACCGATTCGCAAGTTTCTTTCCTGTCCGACTCTATGGATTTGGAAGTCATCAACCTTCAAAACAATACCTTACCAAAAGGCTGTATTCCCCTAGAAAACCTTTTTGATAGGCATGATGTTTTCAAGGGAAAGAGAACCAACAAGCAAGTTGAAGAATCCATGGAATTCAACATTGGTACAGATATGTACCCAAGGATGGTCAAAATAGGAAAGGGCACCACCAAGAAAGAAGGAAGGGAGATACTAGCACTCATCAGAGAATTCAAAGATACCTTTTCTTGGAACTATGATGATTTGAAGGCCTATAGGGGGGATGTCATCCAACACGCCATACCTTTGGTAGAATGAGCCAAACCATTCCAACAAAAGCTAAGGCATATCAACCCGAAGTTGGCAAGCCAAATACAAAAGGAGCTCCAAAAGATGGTTGATGCTTGTATCATAGCCCCTATCAGGTACTCTTCTTGGATGTCAAACTTGGTAGTTGTTCGGAAGAAAAATGGTGCTATTCACCTGTGTGTTGATTTCCGCAACCTCAACTAGTTGTATTTAAAGGATAAGTATCCCCTCCCAAACATGGAACATTTGATTCAACGGGTCACAGGGGCAAGGATGATGTCTATGCTATATGGGTTCTTGGGGTACAACCAAGTCTTACTCAAAAGGGAAGAACAATTCAAAACTGCATTCACTACATTTTGGGGAACTTTTATGTACTTAAGGATGCCATTTGGTCTTATGAACGCTGGTGCCACTTTTCAGAGAGCAATGGAATTTTCCTTCAGAGACCTCATACAAAAGATCATAGAAATTTACCAAGATGACCTTACAGTTGTGTCCAAGGATAGGAAAGACCATCTCTCCCACCTTAGGATTGTTTTTGAGCGATGCAGAAAGTATGGTATCTCACTGAATCCTAAGAAATCTGTCTTTGGGATTGATGAAGAAAAACTATTAGGACACGTGGCCTCACAAGGAGGAGTCTCCATTGATATTGAAAGAGTTTAGTCGATAAAGGATGTCCGCCCTCCAGCTAACAAGAAAGCTTTGCAATCTTTTCTCGAAAAAATCAACTTCATCTGCAGATTTGTGCCAAATTTTTCTGAGAGGATAAAAACCTTTGAGTGCTTTGCTAAAAAAGGATGTTTCTTTCAGGTGGGGAGATGAAACAAATGAATCCTTTGAAGATATAAAAAATTCCATCTCCCAAGCCCCCATCTTGATTAGTCCTATTTTTTTGCAAGATTACATAATATTCTCGTTTACATCCCAGGATACTATTGCAGGTGTCCTGATGCAAAAGGACGTATATAACTATGAACACCCTGTGGCCTTTATGATAAAAGTCCTAAGAGACTCAGAGTTAAACTACTCCATCACAGAGAAACAAGCCTATGCCTTGGCCAAGTCCCTCAAACACTTCAGGAACTACATCGGTTACAATAAAATCAAGGCTTATGTCCCATACCCAGCCGTGAAGGACGTTTTATCACAACAAGACTGCATGGGTACTTGAGGGAAGCGAGTTTCCAAAATCCAGGAGTATGACTTAGAAATAAAACCCACCAAGATAATAAAAGGACAAGGTTTGGCCCAAATGTTGACTGAAAACAATCAGGAAGCCATACAAATGGATGAGAATGAGCAAGTAAATGTAATGATCAGTGAACTAGAATATGACGAGTGGTATTCTGATATCGTTTATTATCTAAAGAAATTGTCTTGCCCTGATCACTTAGTGGATTACAAAAGAAGGGCTTTGAGATTGAGAGCTATGAAATACTGCTTGACTGAAGATTGATTTGGATGGAAAAATCCTGATGGTGTTATACTTCGATGTGTGAACAAGGAACAGGAAAAGAAAATACTAGAAGAATTGCACTCTGGGCATTGTGGTGGACATTTTGCTGCTCGTACTACTGCCCATAAGATCTTGAGGGCTGGATATTATTGGCCAACACTTTTTTCAGACACTTACCAGCACGTCCGATCCTACCAACCTTGGCAGTACTTCTTTGGCAAACCGAGACTCCCAGCACAACCCTTAAAACCGGTGGTAGTAGAGGCACCCTTTCAGCAATGGGGTTTGGATTTTGTTGGTGAGTTCAAAGATAATTCAAGTAATGGCTATCGATGGATCCTAACAGCTACATACTATTTCACCAGATGGGTCGAATCAATTCCTACAAAAAAGGCCACCGAGGAAGTAGTCATTAATTTCTTAGAAGAACGGTTCATAACTAGGTTCGATGCCCCTTCCAAGATCACTACAGATAATGCCAAAGCTTTCATCTCCTATGCTCTGGTAGAATTTTGTTTCAAGTATGGCATTAACCTATCCTATTCCTCCAACTACTACCCACATGGGAATGGATTAGCAGAATCAACGAATAAGAACCTCATGAATATTCTGAAGAAGGTTGTCGGAGAGAATAAAAAGTCATGGGATAGCAAAATAAAATACGCAGTATGGGCAGATCGAATAACGACAAAAAATTCCACAAGAAAAAATCCTTTTGAGCTAGTATATGGACTTGAAGCAAAGCTTCATGTGAACCTCCAAATCCCTATCCTTCATTTTTCTCAACAATACACCATAGATGCAGAAGCAATCCAAGGAAGTATCAATCAGTTGATAGAGCTAGATGAGACGCAGAGAGGTGCCTTGGGTCAAATGACGAGAAATCAAGAAAAGATAAAGAACACCTTTGATCATAAAGCCAAGGAAAGAAATTTCACCAAAGGAGATCTTGTGCTACTGTGGGATAGGAGAAAAGAAAAGCCTGGTATGCACAAAAAATTCGACAGTCTATGGGGAGGCCCTTACAAAATCATGAGTTGTGCAGGTACAAATTCTTTCAACTTAGAGACCATGGAAGGAGAAATCCTGAAGCTACCAGTAAACGCTTTACATATCAAGTGTTACTACCCTCTAGAGACTTGACTCCACATGTAAGTATAGGTAGGTAGTCATTTTTCCGTGTATTATACCATTTGCATTTCATGTTAGTTTGCTTCCTCACTTGCTTATTGATTGTTTTATTTCAGTCATATATATATGCGAGGTGGCGATACCACCCCACCTTTGTTACTGATCCCCTTTTTCGAGTCTGAGCAGGTCTGCAAGTTATGCCAGAGATGTTGAGGTTCTCATGCGCTCTACAGTGAGCACATGTCCCCGAGTTGGAGCCAAATGTTATCCCCGTTTTGTAGGGATAACTAGGGGATCATGTCTCGAGGCCCACAGGTCCTAGACATGGAGTACCGAGAGCAGGATTGACTTGAGCATGTCCCTGGAGGGGCCATCTTTGTTCTCCTTCGTCAGATTTGTCTTGTTAGTAGCAACAACATCCATCACCTTCGACTTGGAGTTGTATCAGAGAAGACTCTTGCTCCATGAGGTAATTGGTCCAGGTATCATGGTATGTGTCATATTTGATCATCATAACCTTTAGATATATGCATCAAATTCCTTTTATTTCTGACGACTGCTTGGATATTACATTAACCCACTTGACCATGGTTGGGGGGATTGAAAGGGTACCCTAGCAAGCTTGTACCCATAGGTTTTGGTTTGCCACTGGGGGATTTTGAAGGGTCATCGTCCGCTCCCATCATATCATCACTCTTACATCTTATCTCCCACTCATCTGCCCCATTCCCCTAGTCCGGACATTAGGATGACCTATTTGTGGGGTTACACCTTATCTTGTGGGAAGAAGGGGCTAAAGGCCCAGAAGGTAAAAGCAGCTGGTAAAAGATAAAAGCCATAAAAAAATGAAACCTAGAGATGCCTCGCCCAGGGATCCCCGAGAAGGCAATAAAAATCCTCTCAGCAAGAAATAAGAGGGACC
>ML785803.1:382370-398520 GCA_009831015.1 Picea engelmannii
TAAACATAATATTTAGTTGCAAAAATTATATAATACAAAATTATATATATTACAAAATACAAATTATATATAATACAAAATTATATATATATATATATATATATATTTTTTTTTCCACTAAGTTTTTCTTTGATTTTGTAATATATAAATTTCTTTTTAATTTTTTTTCTTTCTTTTTTAATTTCAATTATTTTATTTTTCTTTGTTTTTTTAGTTTTAATTTATCAAAAAAAATTCAATTATATATCTATTTTTTGTTAAATATTTAAAAATAGTGTTATTTAACAACAATGATTTTCTATCTATTAAAATAAAGGTAAAAAATGTGTTAAAAATGATATTTTCCACTATATTAAAAAAAATATGGAACCATAAATTAATTAAGGAGACGAAAAATCGTATTTTCATAATTGTAAATGGTAAAAAATATTTTAAAATTGAAAGAAGCATGGAAAAATGACTAAAAAAATTGTTGAAAAAAATTTGAAAATAGATGAAAAAACAAGCATTTTAAAAAAAAGTGGAAACATTATGTATCAGAAAATTTAAAATATCAAAAAACCACCTAAAAAGGGAGGGGGGTGCTTCCGGTAGCACCATTTTTGAAAACGGGGTAAAAAACTTGACCCCCCAAAAAACGAGAACTCTGTAGAATTATCGTTAAGTTGGTAACTATGTTCATAGGGGAGGCTTCCCTGATGACCTCAATGAATCAAAGTAACAAGTATTGTAGCCAAGCCTACCACCCCTTCTCTTGATCACTAAAATATGGTCTAGGTCAAGGAAAACTAAGTTGTATAAGGATGTTTGAGTACCTTCCGAGAACAAGAACACTTTGTAGCTTATATGTGATGATTTCCAAGTTCAAACATGCAAAAAATATCTCCTAATACACTAGACATCAATGATTGCTAAAGGCTGTTATAAATTTGCAGCAATGAACAATATTGCAACAACAATAAAATATTTATAACATCAACAATAAATAATGATCAGAAATGCAACAATTGATAAGGAAAACTTAGCATATATCTAGTAGATTAATATCCAATTGTTCAATGCATTTTCTCAGTATGATAAACCACCTCTAGATCAATGTATGCAACAAATTAGAGTGTTATTAGGTGGTTGTAGCAAACTTTTGCAACAACAAAAAGTTTTCTAGCAAGTTAGTGAGTGTTAGCAAAGTTAGTAGAGAGCTTGAGAGAATTGAAAGAGAATGTTTGTTGATCAATTTCACCATAAGAGAGTTGTAAAATTAGTGATTTTAAAGGCTATGGAGTCTATAATATCCTAGACACTGTTTGCACACTTTCTTCTCGTTGTTGTAGCGATATACAAGAGTTTTCAGAATGCTATTTTTTGTCAAACACTTAGGCTGTAGGTATCTTTTCACTGTCCAACTTCCTTTATACTGTTGTGTGTTTTTAAAATTGTTTTTCTGAAGTATAATGTGTAGGTTGCATATGATTTAATTGTGTCAAAGGTGCTTTTATCACAACAAAAATACATAACAACTAGCATAGAAAATACTCATAACTTACAGCTGATAAAAATGGAGAGAAACACAGTAAAGATATCTTTATTTATTACCAGCTTATAAATGAGCAAGAACAATGGTAACAACTCATAGTTTGTTGTATGTATTCCAACTTATAATCCTCTATTTATTGGAAGACTAGAATTGCTAAATGAGTCGGCCCTTAATGGTACTTTTGTTGCTTCATAATTGATACTCCATTGAGATATATCGCCCCCTTTTATACAGATCTCGGTCTAATATGAATATTTCAGCTCCAACACAGAAATATGGCTTCTCTTTCAAGGAGAAACGACTTGTTTATAAGAAACCTTGAGCCTACTATTAATATTGTGCCTCTAAAGGTGAGAAACTCAACATCCTAACCCAGAAATGTGCCCAACTCACTTAGAAAGGTTCAACAAAGGGAACCCGCAATTTTATTTGAATAATTCAGCCTCCATACTTCCATAATTCACCCCACTTAAGAAAAAACTCGACCCAATATTAGATAGAGGCCCAACACTTAAGAAAATTGGTCCCTCAAGCAAGTTCGACACATGTAGATCCAAAAATCATCCTCCACATCGAATCTTAGTCACCACAATGAAAGAAACTCAACAACCACTAAGGAAACTTCGTTGCCAAGATGAATACTCTACCACAATGAAGCACAATAAGAATATTAGAGTGATATTCTCTCAATGACCAACTAGGGTGGATAGTCTCAGCACCGAAACCAATATAAAAATGTCTCTAGGGTTTTTCATCCCAAGAGCCAAAGCCAGAAAGAGCTCTCTCAATTCAATTTTAGAAAATAACAAGTGAATAATGAGAGACAGTGCTCCTCATTCCCTTTTTATTCTTTCATTGACCATTTTCGCCATTTTTACCCTTTTAATAAGTTAAAGTGACTTTATGAACTCAATAGTCACTTAGGTGTCTTTTTCACTGCTTACTCAATGTCACCTTTTAAAATTAAATTATTTCTCACTCCGATGACATTAAATAATTAATTAATTCCCTTTTTCCCACTAACTATAGCCTACGGGAATCACTTAGGCTATTTCAACAATCTCTCAAAGAGATCATTTGGAAAGGGACATTATAGTCCTCCCTTCCCGAGATTGTTTGTCCTCAAACAACTTCAAATTTGCATATTGCAAGATTTGGTTGCTTTCCCATGTGGCATCCTCTAGAGGTAAATCTCTCCATCTGATGAGGTACTCTCAGATCACCCTATTTCACAACTTCCTCTCCCAAACCTCCAATACCTTCTCAGGAACCAATACTAGTTTCCCTTCCTCATCCAATGAAGGTAACTTTGCCGAAGTAGTGACTTGTTGTCCCAATGCCTTTTTGAGGCACAAAACATGAAATACATTGTTTTTTTTATTTCCCTCCGACAAATCTATCTCATAAGCTACCTCTTCAATCCTCTGAATCACTCTGTAGGGACCATAAAAATGTGGCTTAATCTTTTCAGCACCATTTTTCTTCAGTGAAGATTCTATGTATGGTTGTAGCCTCAAGAATACCAAGTCTCCCACTTCAAAAGTGCGCTTGACCCTATTCCTTTATGCATAGATCTTCTGTTCATTCTAGGCCATCTATAGATTGTCCTTAATATCTTTGAGGAAATCCTGAATCCCCTGGATCCAATCATTGCCTTTGGGAGCCCTGTTATCCCCAAATTCCAAGTCAATAAAAGAAGGATCCTCATAACCATATAATGCTCGGAATGGTGTTATGTCTATGGACATATGATAAGTGGTGTTATAGCAGTCTTCCTCCAAGTGCAACCACTTAACCCATGCCGTCTGTTTCCCGAACACGTAGTTATGTAATTACCCCTCGATCCACTTGTTCACGATCTATGTCTATCCATCTGTATGAGGGTGGTAACTAGTGCTAGGAGTCAACTTTCTGCCAACCAAACTGAACATCTCCTGCCAAAACGCACTAAGGACATTGTTGTCCCTATCACTAACAATATACCTCAACAACCCATGGAGTCTAAATACTTCCCTGAAGAACAACTCTGCTACCTTTTTTTCCTTATATTCTGAGGATATGGCAAAGAAATGTGAAAATTTTGTCCATCGGTCAACCACCACATATATGCAGTCTCTGCTTTGTACCCTTGGTAATCTTGTGATGAAGTCCATAGATATGCTCTCCCACTTTTCATCTAGGATGGGAAATGGTTGTAGTAACCCCATAGGATGGGTCTGCTCTGACTTGTTCTTCTGACAAGTCACACACTCTTACACATGCCTCAATACATCATATTTGATTCCCTTCCAAGTGAACCTCTCCCTGATCTTTCTGTAAGTTTTAAAGTATCCTGGATGCCCTGCTAATGGTGTATCATACATGGCTTTCATAATTTTCTGCTTCAGTGTACATTCTGGAACTAATTATACGTAGTCTTTGTAGTATATGATGTCATCCACCACCTTATACCTGTCATCCTGCACACTACGATCCGTCAAATCACAAACAAATTGGTTTTTGGAATACTCCACCAAGAGATGAGATTTCTAATCAGCCGAAATCTCTACAAGTGAAAATATCTCCGGTTTCTTGGAGAGAACATCCACAAATGCATTCTTCTTTCCTTTTATACACTCAATGTCAAAATCATATTCCTGTAGTTTGTTAACCCACTTCTGTTTCATTTCATTCAATTGATTTTTCCCTAAGAAGTGCCTCAAGATGTTGTGGTCTGTCTTAACCACAAATTTTCCACCTACCAAGTATTGTATAAACTTTTCCAAGGAATGCATGATGGTGCGTATTTTCTTGTTGTAGATGGAGTAGAGTCTCTCCAACTCTGTGAGATTTCTACTCTCATATGCTATCAGATGCCTCTGTTGTATCAAAATTTCTCCTATCCTCTCACCTGATGCATCACACTCAAGCACAAAGGGCCGAGTGAAATCAGGAAGTGCTAGAACTAGGCAAGTGTTCATCACTTCCTTCATCTTTTCAAATGTCCTCTGAGCCTTATCTATCCACCTAAACACCCCTTTCTTCATGAGATCTATGAGTGGTGCAACCAACTACAAAACACCTTAACAAACTACCTGTAGTAACTGCAAATCCCAAATAAACCATGCAAGTGTGAAATATTTTTGGGTGGCAGCCAATCCAATATAGTATGTATATTCTCCCTATGCATGTGTACTCCATGAGTACTAACCACATGACCCAAGTATAATATATTTGTCATGCCAAACTCACACTTTGACTCATTCACATATAATTATTGTTCCTCCATGATTCTCAAGATCTCCTCCATATGCTCCAAGTGTTACTCCCATGTCCTGCTATATATCAAAAGATCATCAAAGAAGACCAAAAAAAACTTCCTTAGTTGCTTCTTGAATATGTGATGATTCATGCAGAATTTAAAGGTGGTTGGTGCATTGGTCAACCCAAATGGCATGACCAAAAACTCGTAATTCCCATAATGGCATCTGGAAGAATTTTTGGGAATATCCTGCTCTCGGACTTTGATCTTGTGGTACCCCGATCAAACATCAATCTTCTAAAAATACACTGCCTCGTGCAACTCATCCAAAAGCTCGTCGATTTTAGGAATAGGGTACATGTTCTTAATCGTCTTCTTATTTAGTGCTCTGTAGTCAATGCACATCCACATTGTGCCATCCTTCTTCTTCACTAACACTACAAAAGAAGCGAATGGACTAGAGGTTGGCCTAATGTGTCCCATCTCCAGTAGTTCCTTAATGGCCTTCTCAATATCGTCCTTGAATTTCTTTGGATGCTTGTAGGGAGTGGTGATCACAGGTTTTTATCCCTCCTCCAATTCAATAATGTGCTCAAATCCCCTGTCGGGCGGCCTCCTTGGAGGTATCTGACCAAAGACTCGGTCGTGTTTACTCAACAATGTATGGATGTCTACATGATACTGATGGCTACTATCAGAGGGTTTCTCAGTAGTAATCAAGAACTCTGCAACATAAGCGATATCCCCGTGTCTAAGTATACTCTCCATTTGTTTGGATGAGACAATCATGGAAGAATCATTTGACTTGCCTCTAAAAACCACCTTCCTACCATCTATTGCTTTGAACTCCATCTCCATGGCCTGGTAGTCAACCTAATGTTTTTCTATGGAAAACATCCATTGGACACACAATATGACATTGGTGTCTTGTATCTCAACTACATAGAAGTCATCGATCATTGTGTAATTTCTCAATGCTAAGGATAATAGTGGGATATTTTGTGTGCAAGGAATAACACACCCACCATCTACTGCTACATCAAATCCCTCAAAATCCATCGTAGGAATGCCCCTCTTAGCCACCAATGCTAAGTCGAGGAAGTTGTGGGTTTCCCCACCATCAATCAGTATTGTGACCCATTGACCCTGTACTACACCTCAGATCCTGAATATGTGAAATATGGGGACACTCAATAGAGTGATGATAGCTCCACTTTTGACCTCGTCATGTGGTTTCTCTTGAGATGATTTTTCCTGCTCATTGTCATGTACCTACTTTGATTCTTCCTCCTCCTCACTATTTGAGAGCACCTCTATATAATGTGCCTTTCCCTTTCCCATACACTTGTTTCCAGGTTTTGAAGGGTCCTTGCAGTTCAATCAAAGATTCTTTCCTCTCAACTCGTTATGAGTTTCCTCATCCAACTTCTCCTTACTTGTTACCTCTTTCTGAAAGGGATTCTTATCTTTATTTTTCTAAGGAATGAAAGGCTTGGAGATTTTTTTGTCTTTGGGACCGCATCCTCCATGTACTGTGTCCTGATAATGGCATCCTAAAGAGTCTTAGTCTTGAAGGATTTTACCCAACCATGCAGTGGCTCAGATAAATTCTCCATGAACAACATCACCAACCCCTACTCATATATATCTGTAACCGTGACTACAAGTATATGATACTCAGTGATGTAAGCATCTAGTGTCCCAACCTGCTTGAGTTGTGCCAACTCTTTGAAATGTATCTTTGGATCCTTCCTTTCATACCTCTCCATCAAATTCTAGGTGAATTCCAGATAAGAGGTAATACTAGCATGTCCCAGATGACCAATCCATAGTACCACCACTCATGGGCCTCTCGGTCCAAGTGAAAAGTAGTGAATTTAATCACTTTTTCCTATGACATGGTGTTAAGATGGAAGTAGGTGTCCAACTTTTGAACCCATGCTCTAGCTGTGCATTTTCTTGAACCATCAAAGGGGGAAATGGTGAGCTTCCCAATCTTCCTCATGAAATCAATGTTTCGTTGACCCCGGTTAACCTCCCTTCGCCTGCTCCTGTACTTGATATTGCAGTAGTCTTATAGTGACATGGTCACCTGAAAGTTCCCACCAAAATCCCGGTACTCCCTCCAGTGATCATCAAAGGTATCACCCTGACCTTGCGATCCTTGATTCCCTACTTGTTGGTTCCCCACGAACTGAAGCATAAGAGGCCTAGGAATTATTCTACCTATGGTTCTAATACCAACCTGTGCAAGAATATGATTATTATTTCTCTCTGCATGGTTTCCATTGTTCCCATTGGAACCCCCTGCACCATTGTTTCCCCTATGGTGTCCATTAGTGCCTCCATTACCATTGTTACCCCCATGGTTATGTAACATACATAATAATAATAATAATAATAGTTAATTAAGGGACACATCCCTTCATGAATAGTTGCTATAAGTGCCTTTAGGATTTGTATATATACGATACTATCATTGTATCTTCGAGCATCTCATATATCATTCATACTTATTCAAATATATTTACTATCCTTAATGAATTATTGTGTACTGTCATATTTATATTGGATATTCGTTATATGAACTAGATTGGTTCATCACATTGGTATCAGAGCTTCGTTGTTGATCCTAGTGATTGGCCATATAGGCTTCTAGCCACAATGAATTTTTTCAGAGTTTCTCTAAAAGTCTGGTCTTTGACCATAACAGGCCCTTGGCCATTTTTGTTGGAGTTACTTTACACACACCTAGGATTTTTTTTCCTAAGGTTTTTCCTATGTTTATTAGTCATTATTCAGTCTCCTATATTTTAGGAAGAATATTCCTCTAGGGAGAATATTCTTTTCAGTCTTCACTTTAGTTTGATTAGTTGAGTGGAGTCTAGATGCTACATTGGTATTGTTACCATGCAACATTGGGATCATCACCAGCTAATGCACATTTTCCTTGGGATCATCACCAGACTAGCGCATTACTCATGATTCCCTGATCTCCTCCTCACTTCACTCTGTTTCAGTCAGTTAACTGAAGATTGATAGACTAGTTAACTTGGCTAGGTGGTAGTTCACTCCCGTAATTTCCCAAGAGACTAGACTAGGTGGCAGTTTACTTCTGTAACTGTTGGTGTGTGTCCAGATCACTCTATACCAACACTATGGTGTATTGGCTTCTCCTCTAGTGCACGTTGGTTGAGTTATACAAAGTATTTCATGTGTAAATTATCAATTATTTATTTGGTTAATGAGAATTCTTCCATTCTTTCTCTCCTACTTCTCTTTTCTTCTATTTTATCTGCAACTATGTATGTCAATTCCGAGCTAGATATATTATGTGCAGGTTCAACACATTTACATGGTATCAGAGCCGATAGACTACTAGGAAAAATACACACCAAATTATTTTTTGAAAGTACCGAAGATTGAAGACATCGAAAAAATGGAATTCCCAAAAGAATTCATTCTTACACCTTAAAACTTCTTTGCATGGAAGAAGAATATGATCACGCATCTTCGAAGCAGAGGATTATACAGGTTAACCATGAACACAGAGACAAAACCAACATCAGCCATAGAAAAATCCAAGTATTTAAATCAAATTGATGAAGCATTCAAAACAATTTGTAGTTTCATTTATCCAGATCTCCTCTTTCACATATCTTCCTGTAAAACCCCCAATGAATCCTAGACCACCATGGAAGGGCTCTTTGGAAAAAAGGATGAGATGAGGGGACACATGCTCGAGGTGGAGTTGCTTACATTGGATCCAAAAAGCTTCGACAATCTCCAAGATTTCTTTACAAAATACAAGGATTTACTATCGAAACTCAAGGCTTGTGGGGTTGATAAATCTAAGGAGGAGAAACAAATGGTTCTCACCATTCTCTCCAAACTTGGTCCTGAATTCGCAGTTTTTGTATCCACATTGCATTCATTCAAATTCGCCTCTAGAGCCACCTGGAAGATGCCTTCTCTTGAGGATTTTATCAAATCCCTGACACAAGAGCATACCAAGCTAATCAATATGGGAAAAATCAAAGGCCCAAAGGCGCATGCACTTACTGTTCAATATGACAACTGTAATTAGTATCAGAAATCTAAAGAGAAATACAAAAGGAAAGCTCATGCAAATCCGAAGAATGAAGGGTACTCAAAACCCTTCAACGATGCCTCCAGATCCAAAGGTGGAAAGGGAAGAAAAGGGGAGAAATGCACATACTTCCATAAAGGATTCCATCCAAAATATGCATGCATGCAGAAACAGATAAATATAATGACTCGAATACTTCAGCAAAACAACATTGGAGATTTCATCCCCGAGGGTGCCAAGAAGAAGAAGCTAGAAGATCGGAATCCCAAGAAAGACAATTCTAGTCATGCCTTGATTTCCATCAACTCCTCTCACGATGCTTGGATCGTAGATTTAGGAGCATCACACCACATGGCTACCACAAAAGAGGTCTACTCTTCATTGGATGCATGCAAAGGTCCTCCTATTATGATGGGGGACAACTCTCCAGTCGAGGTCCTTGATAAAGGAAGGATTGAACTCACCAATGAAAGCTTCGAGAATGTGTTGCATGTTCCCAAACTTTTTTTCAATCTTCTCTCTGTGTATCAGATGAAAAATTCCAGCACTGGAAAGAAATTCATATTCACACCTGATGCAGTGGATATCTATGACATGCAAACCAATTCCAGAGTTTCTACCGGTGAGGTAAATCATCAATCTAGGCTTTACACGTTTTCTAAATTTATTGAACCAGATTTTGCTTTACTGCTTACCCATGCTGATGAAAGTAGTAGGATATGGCACAAAAGGTTTAGGCATTTAAATTTCAGATATATTCAACAAATTAGCAAGCAATAATTGGTTGATGGTCTACCACACATCCATTTCTCCAAAGGAATTTGTGAGAGATGTGTTCTTGGAAAACACCCTCAAGAGAAATTCGACAAAGAAGAGAAACAAAGGGATTCCTCTCGTTTAGATATGATCCATAGTGACCTCATGGGCCCTTTTCCACATCCATCAATCAACAAAGCAAGGTACATGCTCATTTTTGTTGATGATTTCTCACGCTTCACGTGGATTTTCTTTCTCAGGAAAAAATCATAGGTCTTTCAACACCTCAAGGATTTCAATGCCCTTGTTGAGACACAGTCAGGAAAGAAAATCAAAATCCTCTGAAATGATAATAGGGGAGAGTATGTCAACCATTATATCTAGAATCTCTGTCATGAGGTAGGGATTCAGTTGCAACACACAGTTCCCTATACTCCATAGCAAAACAGAGTTGTTGAGCGGGAAAATAGATATCTAAAAGAGATGGCATCTTGCATGCTACATGTAAAGTAACTTCCACAAAGATTATGGGCCGAAGCACTTAATTATGCAACCTACATCCAAAATAGATCTCCCCATAGATCTGTCAAGGATAAGACCCCCTATGAGGCTTGGAGTGACCTCAAACTGGAAGTGACCCACTTTCGTATTTTTGGTTCACGTGCATGGGCCCAGATTCCCTCTAAAAATAGGAAGACACTTGATCCATAGAGAACATATTTTTGTTGGATACCTTGACGATGTGAAGGGATACAGAGTCATAAATCTTTCCTCGGACCGAATCATCATTGAGTGTAGTTTCCAATTTGAGTAAAGTGTTTCACATGTACCTCAACAACCGCATGCAGACACCTTTGTTCTTCCACTTGTTAGAGATGATGAGCATGGACATGATGACTCTTCTTCATATGAGAGTTCTGATTCAGATGATCCAGATACAGAGTCAGTGAATCTAGATGTAGATGTAGAGCCAGAGTAGAGGCCCAAGTGGGCTCATATTACTCTTCAGGATGCAGGGGATCTTGTTGGTGATCCAGCTGATACTAGGAGGACTCGATCTGATTTCGAGGAGCCTCCTCTTGCACTCACTGCCATTGAACCATTTTCATCGAGGCATATTTTCTTGGTTAGGTATTCAAATCCATAGTATTATGGCGAGGCTGTTGGAAATCCCTTTTGGGAATCCGTTATGCAGGAGGAGTACAACTCCATCCTCAAGAACCATACTTAGGATCTAGTTCCCCTTCTTTCAGGAAGGAAACTTGTCAGGTGCAGATGGGTCTACAAGACCAAGGGCCTAGCGGATGGACATATTAGTAGATACAAAGCCAGGCTTGTTTCCAAATGCTTTCAACATGTGCATGGCATTGACTATGATGAGACCTTTGCTCCAGTAGCGAAGATGGATTCCGTACGATTGGCACTTTCCATTGCGACAACTAAGGGATGGGAAGTACATCAGATGGATGTGAAGAATGCATTTCTTCACAATGATCTCTCTGAGGAGATCTATATGGAGCATCCCCATGGATTTATGCACGATTCATCTTTGGTCTATCGACTGAAGAAGTCTCTTTATGGCCTCAAGAAGGCTCTGAGGGCATGGTATGCCAAGATGGACTCCTACTTGCTGTCACAGAACTTTGTACGTTGTAAATAAGACTTGAATGTTTACATGCTCAGGACAGTTGATTCACTTCTACTCCTAGTTATCTACGTTGATGATTTGTTGATCATAGGTTGCTCGACTTCAGCAATTGTTACAGTCAAGAGGATTCTACATGACATGTTCTTGATGATGGACATGGGTCCGCTGCATTTCTTCCTTGGACTCGAGATCAATTAGGATGCATGAGGCATCAAACTGTCTCAGGCCAAGTATGCACGAGATCTCCTTGAGAGATTTCACATGACAGACTGCAAGTCTGCCCCGACTCCTTTCCTATTAGGAGTCATACTTGAGGATGGTGGGGACACTCCACTGGTTGACAACACACTCTACATACAACTAGTTGGGAGCTTGTTTTATCTCACATACTCCAGACCAGACCTCTCCTATGCAGTTGGAGCAGTCTCCAGGTTCATGCAGGAGCTGCATGAGCTACATTGGAAGGCTGGAAAGTGTATCCTTCGATACGTACAGGGCACCATCACCTTTGGGATTCACTATGCAACAGACTCTACATTGGACCTCATCGGGTTCACTGATTCTGACTGGGCTAGTGATAGCATTGATCGCAAGTCCACATCTGTTTACTCACTCAGTCTTGGTTCCGGGCCTATCTGTTGGTCAAGCAAGAAGCAGGTTGTCATTGCTCTATCTTCAGCCTATTGATGATTGTAGTGTCATGAGACATCCTCCAGGATACGTTCTCCTCTGTGACTGAGTTGAGTCAACCTGAGAGGGATCAGAGTGTTGGGCATACCCACATGATGGGGCATTATTCTCCTCTGTGTGAGAGTTGAGTCATCCCCTAGTGGTTGGGGCATCATTCTCCTCTAGAGAGTTGAGTCATCCCCCAGTGGTTGGGTGTGTCCATGTGATGGGTGCATCGCTCTCCTCTGTGTGAGATTTGAGACGATGTGGTACTCCAGATGATTCTATTTAGTATGGCGTCCTTGTGGCTGAGCACAGGTGGATGTATCCCTAGTGGCTGAGCACTAGTGGACATGTGGATCCCTTGCTATATTGTCTAAGTGTAAGATTTGCTTGTAACCCTAATTTTGATGTAAAGGGTACAAGTCGGCCCCACCATATGTGAAAGATAATTAATGTTTATTGTTAAAATTAACTATTTTATGAGTTATTGAGATTGGCCCTGTTGTGCCAATAGACACAAATTTTACTATGTCTAGGTCTAGTATAAATAGAGGTGATTTCCCCATTGAGGAAACACTTTCACACACAAGTCACTTGTCATTTCAGAATTTTAGCAAGTACACTTTAAGGGATGAAGTGCGCACCTCTCCTGGGTGCAAGTTTCAAGGTAGTTGAGCACCCTCTTCTGTGCATTAAGGTTTTATGGTTGGGGGATCTTCTCTTGAGAATATAGCAAAGGATTGTTGGGTTTTCTTCCTTTGAGTAGAAGGGCTTCCCAGGATATTTCTTGTGTTCTTGTGCATGGTACTTCTTCTTGTGATATTGGTTATTACAACACTTGTGAATGGTGTAGCTGCATTTGTTTATGGTTCAAGTAAATTCTAAAATGAAATCAACCTCATGCTTGAGTCTAGCATAGTGAAAATTCAACATGGTATCAGAGCATACTTCTTGAAGAAGACATTGCACAAGCCTACAAAGACAACCATCCTCTTTTATGAAATCTGTACGACCCTCTTAGGGTTTCCAAAAAACCGTACGACCCTCTCCCTTTTGAGTATTTAAACACCTTTTATTGAAACGTTGGGGATAGAAATTGCATAGGGGTGTATGGCCTCCCTCAACACACCTCCAACAACTCTTCGATTTCATTTCTGAGCATTTTGGATTTTTGTCCCTAGGGTTTCTGTAGCTCATTGAAGGAGATTTTCAACTCACCAATGTTCTTTTGACTTTCAAGGCTTATTGTTGGCAATAATAAGACAAACCAAACCTACGATTGCTATCCTAGCCTAGTCATTAGGTTTCCTATCCCAGTTGGTAATGGTTTGTGAAGAATCTGAAAATATGATGAACAAAACTATGGTGGAAGATAGGCTTGATGGATCAAGCAACTTAAGTTCCTAGAAGTCAAGACTTCAAAGAGATGAAGACATCAAAGAAGAAGCCTTCTTATTCATTTCATCACTCTCAGGTACGGTTCCTACTGATAATAATATTTGGTTAATTGACAGTGGTGCCTCTAGGCACATGACCAAATATAGAGATCATCTGACAGATCTTGTTGAGAAAGAGATCAGTCTACATGTTGTACTTGGAGACAATGTCAGATATAATGTGAAAGGGGTTGGAACTCCTACATTCCAACTATATTCTGACATACCTCTTCAGTTGAGTGAGGTACTATATGTACCTGGGATGAAAAGGAACCCTGTCTCAATTTCTGCCTTAGAGGATAAAGTCTACAAGGTTACCTTTTCCGAAGGAAAAGTGATTGCATGGCACCAGGACTCACATATGAATTCTTCCTGAGTAATTGGTGTTCGAGAAAACAACTTATACATGTTGACTGTTCGACCAGTCCAGGCCCTGTTACATGATACTTTCAGCTTGAGTGAACTATGGCATATGAGACTTGCTCACATTCATTATAGAGCCCTTCCAACTCTAGGGAATATGGTAACATGCCTTCCAGAAATACAGGTTCAACATAAAAATGTTTGTAAAGGTTGTGCTCTTGGAAATAATGTCAAGAGGTCCTTCTTGAGCAGTGACAACAGATCTAAGGAAATCTTGAACTTGATACATTCAGATGTGTGTGGACCAATTACTGTTGCCTCCTTGAATGGATATTTGTACTATGTGCTCTTCATAGATGATCACTCTCGGAAAACATGGATTTATTTCTTGAAGACAAAGGATGGAGTTCTTGCAAGATTTCAAGAATTCAAATCTTAGGTTGGGAACTTGACTAGAAGGAAGATCAAGGTACTAAGATCATATAATGGAGGAGAATACACCTCCAAGGATTTCAATGATTTTTGTATTGAGGTAGGGATCAAGAGGGAGTACACAATCCCTTACAACCCTGAACATAATGGGGTTGCAGAGAGGAAGAACATAACCATCATTGAAGAAACCAAAGCAATGATACATGATCAGATTCTACCTATGAATCTGTGGGTAGAAGCATCCATGACAACAATATATGTTTAGAACATGAGTCCTCACCAGATTTTGAATAACATGACTCTCGAAGAAGCCTTCATTAGAGTGAAGCCTGAGGTTGGATACTTCAGGATATTTGAGTGTCCAATATACTTTCATGTACCCAAAGAGAAGAGGTCCAAGCTAGACCCTTCAGGAAGAAAGGGTACATTTGTGGGATACATGTTGGATATATTGTCATTGATGTCAACAGTCGATGTGATGATCTGTTGTTAATAATGAATTACCACAGATGAGATTGTCATTGAAGTCAACAAGTATATCAGTTAGCAGAAGATCTCAAACAATATGCAGAGATTGAAGGCGTAAGCTCAGAAGGAGGAGCGAACAAGAGGAGTGAACAATAAAAAGATCAAAAGCTCAGAAGGGAAAACAAAGTATTTTAGCAAATGCAGAGAAAGGATGAACCAATTTGTGATTATTGTTGATCACGATAGGATAAAAAATATTCCTATGATAAAAGCTCAGGAGGGTTAGCAAACGCAGAGGTCAAAGCTCGAAAGGAAAAATGCAAGCTCAGAGTGAGAAGCTTCAGCAGCCGTACGATCAAGAGTGAGAAGCCTCAACAACCATCCGATCAAGGTTAACCTTGTTGATCGTCTAAATATAACAGAGATCGGTCATATGAGTGACCGTGGGCTTGAGGATCATGACCGTTGGATCTGCAAGCCAGATCAACGATAGCGATGAATTGTGGGGAGTGAAAGAAGAATTAAAGAACTCGCTAGTTCTAATCCTGCAATTGGTCTAGATCGTTAGATATCATAGAATCAGAGATCGACAACTGTGGTTGGTCCAACAAGCGATCAAATTAAGTCAGATTGAGTTGTGACCATCGGATGCGCAATTGCCAAATCTACGACATGGATGAATTGCGGAGATCAAATGGAGAATTAAATATCGTGCTAGTTCCAATCCCGCAATTATTTAGGACCGCCCGATCTTATATCTTCAAATATCGATGATTGTGGTTGACTTACCAACAATGCACAACTTCCAATTGCGGATTTTGGGTGATGAATTAAATCACTCACAAGTTTTAGTTCTGCAATCATCGTTGACCATTGATTTGCTTCGAGAATCTCCACAACCGTTGGATCACTTTTGAGTGGAAGGATAGGATAAGCAAGTGTTATAACCCTAAATTGCACTACCCCTGCTTACCTGGCATCAGGCCAACTCATTGCCCTTCATTGCCAAAGCCATGCTGAACAACTCTTCTAAAAACTCCATTTTTAAAAAGAATCTACTGGCAGGCCCACTACAGCCCGCAGGCCCCACTAGCAAGCCCACTACAGCTCGCGGGGGCCCCGCTAGCAGGTCCACTACAACCCATGGATACCTAACAAAGAAAAAAATCAGGAAAGTTTCCGCCGGGACGAACAACTTTTTGTCAGTTAACTGGAACTCTTCGCCATGCATGGCCGAGAGTTCGCCTAAAACCCTAGCTCCTTCTAGCCTATAAAAGGAGGGGTAGGGGTACTATTCAAAAGAGGAAAAATCATAGCAAAGAAACTCTGCCAAATTGCCAAGTCAGTTTTGTCCCCAACCCTTTAGCCTTGCCTCAAGCTTTAGGAGAAACTCAAGCAGTAGCAGTTGGAGGACAGAAAGAAGAGGAGGAGCCCAGGATCAGGATCGAGGAACGGTGGCCGATCTCAGAAATCATTGTAAGTTGGTTCATATTGAGATTAATGAAAAAGA